>SJYA01002696.1:1591290-1636593 GCA_006410615.1 Neotragus moschatus
TATAAAAATAGGAAATATTTTTTTATTTATAAAAAATAAAAAATATAAAATATAAAAATATAAAAAATATATAAATATAAAAAATATAAAAATGAGCATAACTTTTCAGTTATTTAACTTTGTGACATGCCTATTCAGTGTATTTCCTGTTTGACAAATTCTGTCTGTATTATTTTTGGTATCTGTCCTCGTGCAAACCATCCATATGCTGAGTTGGTTGTAGGGGAAACATTTGTTCTAACAGAGTTCTTGGGACTTGAGCTGAACCTGAACCCACTCAGGCATTTGGAGAATCATCATTTTTAGGAGCTGACCACAAATAAGAGGAACTATATGTATCTATTGGGCTTGTCAGGTGGCTCAGTGGTAAAGAATCCACCTGCCAGTGCAGGAGGCATGGGTCCAATCCTTGGGTCGGGGAGAGACCTTGGAAAAGGAAATGGCAACCCACTCTAGTTTTCTTGCCTGGGAAATTCCACAGACAGAGGAGCCTGGCAGGCTACATTCCAGGAACTTGCAAAGAGCAGGCCACAACTGAGCACACAAAGAAGCATTAAAACACATTTTAGGGGGTCAATACATGATTCTTAACCTCCATTGAGATGTTAGAATTTTACCACTGAAATGCAGAGTTACCTGGCAGGCTCTGAAAATGCAGAGTTGGGGCTACAATAAAGAACGAAACCCCATTACAGATGAACTTATTTCCAAGGCATACAGACACAAATTTAGAGACAGGACTTGTAGACGCAGGAGGGGAAGGAGAAGGTAGGATGAACTGAGAGAGTAGCACTGACATATATACATCACCACGTGTAAAACAGCGCAGGAAGCTCAGCTCAGTGCTCTGTGATGATCTAGAGGGGTGGGATGGGGCAGGGATGGGGAGGAGGCTCAGAGGGAAGGGATATATTTTATATATACATATATATATGATTCACTTTGTTGTACAGCACAAATTGACACAACATTATAAAGCAATTATCCTCCAATTTAAAAGAAGAACAAAACCCCAGGAAAGTCGGGAGTGTGCTCCCACAGCATCAAGGGCCTATGATAACTGTGCTCTCCAAGAACTGTTCTTTCTATATATGAAACAACCCAAGAAGCCACACAACGACCTAGGTACGTCCTCAGAAATATGGGCATCAGCATGACAATTTGTAAAGGGCTTCCCCAGTGGCTCAGCAGTAAAGAATCTGTCTACCATCAGGAGGCACAGGAGATCTAGGTTTGATCCATGGGTTGGGAAGATGCCCTGGAGAAGGGAATGGCAACCCATTCCAGTATTCTTGCCTGGAGAATCCCATGGACAAAGGAACCTGGAAGGCTATAGCCCATGGGGTCACAAAGAGTCAGACATGACTGAGGACACAAGATGACTTCTAAAGGCCCAGGAGTCGGGGTGGAATCAGATCTACACAGGAGGAAGAAATCTAAAAAGAAAAAGGCAGGACTTTTGAAAGGCTGCAAACACACTGGGAATGTGAACATACTTGTTAAATAATTGAAGACTTTCCAGATTCTCCGGCTCAAGGACTCTGTGAAGTTTTTCAGGGTGAGCTCCAGCCTTTGCCTTCTGCTCTGCAGCAGCTGAGTCTTGCAGGGCCCCGCGGGTCCTCTCTGAGTCAGAACAGAACCAGGAGTCAAAGTCTGGGGAGACGCTGGCTCACTTGTTGCTGCCCACTTCCCTTTCCTTAAGTCATCTGTCGCTGGAGATGTGGCCATTTAAATGGCACACAAAAGGACAAACAGGGTTTGGGCCAGATCTTGCTGACTAAACACCTGTTAGTTCACTGCAACATGATTCATGCTTAGTCCTTCAAAAGAAATAGTCTCTCACCTGCTGGGGCTGGGAAGAGATGGGCTGGCTTTCAGAAGCCCATGTTGCTCTCTTTCCGGGTACAGAACTCTAGAGTCAGTATTTACATTCCCTATGATATGGAATGTTTATTTCATGGAAACAGGGACAGAAGAAGAAGTGGAAGGAGGAACAGGAATCCCTTTCTCAGGTGGCTTCCTGCGAGCCGCTGACCCAGAACAGGCACAGCCTGGTGGGGTTGGGAGGCACAGTCATGTGAGGTTCACCAGGGAAGCTCGTCTTCTCCCTCTCCAGGGCCTGGTTCAAATTATTACATCTGATCAAACCATCTGAGACTTTGTTTTTGGCCAGCGTCTTTGTCCTACCTCCCATCTGTCATAAGAGGCCACCTTCCCAGGCAAAGAGCTGATGGGATCCAATTAAACCTTTAGGGGGACCCTTTAGCATCCAAGGCTGCTCGCCAACCTCTCTGCCCACGCCTGCCTGTCCTGGCCCTCACTCACGCGCCCCTCCTTCTCACATGCCCACTCACGCACACCTCCCACACCCTCCCAGCACTGGTCTCAAACCTGCCAGGTGCTGATGTGTTGTGGTCTGTGCGGCCACAGGGAATCCCATCGTCCTGGAAGAGCTCCCTCAGGAGCTGGGCTGAGGGAGAGGCTGGCTCTGCTCACACTTAAGTCGTCTTTTCAGCTCTAGGGCCTGCCTCTCTGGCCTGTGCACAAGATTGGGAACAGGAGAAATGGGGAGGCCACCTTAAGGGGCTATAGAGATGAGTCTCTCGCCCTATGTGGGGGCTTCTCTCCTGTAATTAAGGGTGTCAGGAACTCTTCATTTCTATGGGCACAAATGACTGTTACAACAACAAGTCCTTCTGCAAACAACATTACAGTGTGGACATAGGACTTCTCTGGTGGCACAGTGGATAAGAACCTTCCTGCCAATGCAGGGGACATGGGTTTGATCCCTGGTCCAGGAAGGTTCCACATGCCAAGGAGCAACTAAGCCCATGCGTCACAACTACTGCTCTGGAGCCTGTGCTCTGCAGCAAGAGAAGCCACCACATTGAGACTTCTGCGCACAGCAACAAAGAGTAGCCCTCACTCACTGCAACCAGGAGAAAGCCCATGCACAGCAACGAAGATCCAGCACAGCCAAAAGTAAATGAATAAAAATTATTTTTTAAATGTGGACACAAAACACCATCTTGCTCTTGGGCCCCACATCGCACTAGCTGCTGATATGGAGCGAAATACAATAACTTCTTGCCTTCACCTTTATACCGACTAAGTCATTTTTCCTTTGCATTTGCTCTGAAGCATAACTACTGATTGGGATGCTTTTTTGTGTGGTCATGTTGGGACATGTCTGTTTATAGTATGTATGTCTAATGATGGTAGCTGGCCCTGTGTATATAAGAAGAATGAAAAGGCCTCCTAAGCATTTGCACAAGCTCATTCTACTACCACCTGAGGAGATCAGTTACTTCTGAAGGGAGATGTCATGATGGGCCATCATAAAGCAGCTCCTTCTGGGGACCCACAGAGGGTGAGCCCCACGGTTGGGTCACCCCATACTGGAAGAAAGCAAACCTCTGTAAAGAACTTGCAGAAGAACTTGAAATTGTTACCTAGGGAACCAGCTACAGAGGTTACTTTAAAACTCTTAAATCCTGACCATCCATATGAAATTCAGTTAGCAAAAGACATTGAACATTTTAGAATTTGATTTTTGAAAAATAATCCCTCCAGTTAAATTCTTGATAATGTATTGCTGTGTTTATATGTATGTGTGTGTATACACACACACACACACAGAGAGATTTTAATTTTTGAGGAATTTTAGGCTCGTATAGAAGTTGTAAAAATAATATAGACAGCTCCCATGTATCTTTTACTCTACTTCCTCCAATATATTGTTTTTCATTATCCTAGTTATGATATCAAATAGTCAGTCAACCATCTAAACCAGAAAGCTGATATTGGCACTGTGCTAATCCATAGATGTTATTCAGATTGTACTAGTTTTTACATACACTCTTTTTTGTGTGTTTTTGGTTTTTTGCTTTTTGTGGTTGTTGTATAGTTCTGTGGCTTCTCTGGTGGCACTAGTGGTAAAGAACCTGCCTGCCACTGCAGGAGACAGAAGAGGCAGCAGTTTGATCCCTGGGTCAGGAAGATCCCCTGGAGAAGGAAATGGCAACCCACTCCAGTATTTTTGCCTGGAGATCCCAGGGACAGAGGAGCCTGGTGGGCTAGGGTCCATGGGGTCTCAATGACTTAGCACTCAAACAGGCGTATAGTTCTATAAAATGTTATCATTGATACAGATTTGCCTAACCACAGTTACTCCTATTCCCTTTACTTGCAGCCCTGGACAACCACAAATCTATTTTCTGTCTCTACGGATTTATCTCTTTTGGAACTTTCATACGACTGGAATCGTATAATATGTGGCATTTTGTAACTGGCTTATTTCTTTTAGCATAAAGTTTTTAAGGTCCATCCATGTTGCAGCATCTTTTAGGCCTTCGTTACTTTTTATGTCACAGTAATATTTCATTGTATGAGTATACCATATTTTGCTTATTCACTCATCACTTGATGGTCATTTGGATCATTGTTTCTTGGCTATCATGAATAATGCTGTTGTGAACATTGTCACACAGGTTTTTTCTGTGGATGTATGTTTTTACTTCTCATGGGAATATACCAAGCAGTAGAATCCTTGTCATATGGTAACTCTTACATTTTGAGGAACCATTGCAACTTGTGTGCCTTCACGTGTAGAATGAAAGCTCAGGCCAGCTTCCATGAACAGAACCTTAATCTATTAATGTTTTGGTGGTGGTTTAGTCACTAAGTCATGTCCGACACATGATCCTCATGGACTGCAGCCTGCCAGGTTCCTCTGTCCATGGGATTTCCCAGGCAAGAATACTGGAGTGAGTTGCCATTTCCTTCTCCAGGGGATCTTCCCCACCCAGGGATTAAACCCACATCTCCTGCATTGCAGGTGGATTCTTTACCAATTAGGCCACCAGAGAAGTCCAATTAATATTTTATGCTTTGCAATTAAAAGTCCTTGTTTGAACCAGAAAAGCGAAAATCATTCTATCAGACAACCAAAATCACTCTCTGGGCTGTGTCATGTAAGGTTTTATGTGATGCCACAAACATTTATTTCTGTGTCATCAGTACTGGAAAAGAGTACTGAAAGAAGTTCTGGATCTTTGTATTAAAATAAAAATCAGTGCTGTCTTGAAGTTCCTTTTTTTTTTTTGGCCGTGCAGTAGGGAATGTCGGATCTTGTTCCCTGCCTGACAAGGGATCTAACACGTCCCTTGCAGTGGAAGCACAGTGTCTTCATTACTGGACCACCAGGAAAGTCCCTGACACTCATTCTTAAAGAGTGTGGTTGTGGTACCAGATATTTTGATTAGACCATCATTCATCCTTCTTACCACCTCTCAGAGCAAAGCGGGTTCTTACCTTGGAAGTAAAGAAAAAAGCAGGTGAGCAGGTAAGGGCAGAATTCCTCCAGATGAGAGCAAAAAGCACAGAACGCCTCCGGCCCTTTGGAGCCAAGCTTCAGAAAGAAAGCGTCCACTCTCTGCTGAGAGCCAGTCCGGGAGAGGATCTGGGTGCCCTCCNTAAAGAAAGCTGAGCACCAAAGAACTGATGCTTTTGAACTGTGGTGTTGGAGAAGACTCTTGAGAGTCCCTTGGACTGCAAGGAGATCCAACCAGTCCATCCTGAAGGAGATCAGTCCTGGGTGTTCATTGGAAGGACTGATGTTGAAGCTGAAACTCCAATATTCTGGCCACCTGATTCGAAGAGCTGACTCATTGGAAAGGACTCTGATGCTGGGAGGGATTGAAGGCAGGAGGAGAAGGGGACGACAGAGGATGAGATGGTTAGATGGCATCACAGACTCAGTGGACATGGGTTTGGGTGGACTCTGGGAGTTGGTGATGAACAGGGAGGTCTGACGTGCTGCAGTTCATGGGGTCGTAAAGAGTCAGACACGACTGAGCGACTGAACTGAATTGAATACATTGTATGTATAGCTGATTCCCTTCACCATTCACCTGAAACTATCACAACATTGTGGTAGTTTCAGGGAATCTAGTATAACCCAATACAAAATAAAAAGTTCAAAAGAAAAAGAAATTGGGATACTTCTATGTGATGACTGGTTAAATGATCCAGTCTCATAGATTATCCTCCCCCCTCTGATCCAGCCCTGGTGTTCAATTAATGGATCAGATTAGAAGGGATTATTGCCGGGTTGGGAGAGTGCATGGCCACAGGCCATGCCTCGTTGAGGATCGTATAATATAATTACTCCACCTGCTGGAGCCCCCAGGCCCTAGTGACCTCAGGATGCTCCCTGGTTGCGGCTGAAGGGGACCTGTTCTTCTCTGGCCTGTCCCTCTTCCTTTGCCCGTGAGACGAAGTATGGCCTCAGGGTCCTTCTCCTGCTGACATCACCCATCTTCTCTCTAAAATTCACTCTTAAGATCATTCACTCAAGAAGAACCTACTCATAGCATGGGGAATTCTACTCAATATTCTGTAATAACAATACTTTGTAATAACCTGTACAGGAAAAGAGTCTGAAAAAGAGTGGATGCATGTATATGCATAACTGAATCGCTTTGGTGCACACCTGAAACTAATACAACATTGTAAATCAACTATATTCCAATACATTTTTTTTAAAACAAAGCAGATCATTTCCAGGTGAAGAGAAAAGGCTTAAAGAAGTCTGATTTTCTAAAACTTCTTTTTCCGGTTAGGAAATTGATTAAAAGTTCTGCTATTCTCTAATATCCCTGCCAGTTCTGTTTATAGAAGCAAATAGATATTTTTCTACAATATCTGTGTGGAAGAGTTACTTTTCATAAATCCAAACACCCTTGTGGTTGTCTGGTGGTAGTGTCACAGAAAAGATTTTCTGGCTTTGCTTCTGACCTCATGTGTGACTTTGAGAAAATAATTCTGTGTCATCATACTCGTTTGTGCTAACCATGTTTTCCTGATGTTTTGCTATCTTGGGGCCTTGCTGACTCTGAAGAGATGATCTCCTTCCCCCTGAGGGCTGGCCAGGTCCTAGAGACAGAAGGGGACTGCCTGCAAGCGTGCCTTTTATAGACAAATTACCAATCTAGAAGCTACAGCCCTACACACCTGGGATCCTGACACCTGGGGCCACACTCCACCTGCCCCAATCACTGCAGGACCAGAAAACTAGGTACAGACCGTCTGCTCCACAGTCTGCTAATGTATTCAAATTAGCCCATAGTTACCCTGCTTACCCCACCTCACCCATTCCTCCCTGCAGAAACCACATTAAGGCTCTTATCCACATCTGCTTCCTGCTCCTCCAGTCTCCTGATGGACTCCATGATTCCCCACGTGGTCCTGCCTGGAACAGAGCACCCTCTCCTCTTGGGAACTGTAGGTGACAGACCATCTTTTCAATGGCAGGTGTCTCCTGATCTGTTGGCCTCACCCTGCCTGAGTAACAGTAAACTCCATATTTTAAAACATCTATTGAAAGTACAAAGCTGGGGCTGAATTGTGACGACTGTAAAGCATTTTGAGTGTCGTTAGAACAGGACCAGATGACAGAATCTGACTGCTTTCCTCAGCATCAGCAGCGAAGGTCATGTGCCCCACGCTGAACCATCTAAGGGAACCAGTGCCATCTTGTGGTATTTGGTAGTCTCTCAGGCGATTTCTTTTCCTTCACACAGCGGTCCCCAATCTTTCTGGCACCAGGAACAGGTTTCATAGGGCTACACTGGTGGCTCAGATGGTAAAGAATCTGCAGGCAATGCAGGTGACCTGGGTTCTATCCCTGGGTCGGGAAGATTCCCTGGAGAAAAGAAAGGCAACTCCTTCCAGTATTCTTGCCTGGAGAATCCCATGGACAGAGGAGCCTGGGGGGCTATAGCCCATGGGGTTGCGAAGAGTTGGATATGACTGAATGACTTTCACCGGTTTCACAGAAGACAATTTTTCCACTGACCAGAGAGTGGGGCTGGTTTTTGGATAATTCAAGTGCATCACATTTATTGTGCACTTTTTTTCTATTATGATTACATTGTGATATAGAATGAAATAATTGTACCACTCACCATAGTGTGGAATCAATGAGAGCCCTGAGCTTGTTTCCTACAACTGGAGGGTCCCATCTAGGGGTGAAGGGAGACAGGGACACCCTGAGTGTGTTGCTTATGTCCCGTCTACTCTGGAATCTCACGTTGGTTGCTGTCACTGCAGAAAATTCTGCTTCACAAAGATGGGATATTGGAAATGGAAGTGGGCTTTTCAGTACTTCTGTGGTAATCTCAGGATATTCTGCCTTGACTTTAATCCAGAATGTATTAAGATTTGAAGCTATCTCAAACACACGTGTTGCCTGCTAAGTCGCTTCAGTCATATCCGATTCTTTGTGACCCCATGGACTGTAGCCTGCCAGGCTCCTCTGTCCATGAGATTCTACAGGCAAGAATACTAGAATGTGTTGCCATGCCCTCCACCAGGGGATCTTCCCTGATCCAGGGATTGAACCTATGTCTTCTGTGGCTCCCGCATTGCAGGCGGATACTTTACTGCTGAGTCATCAGGGAAGCCCCGTTTCAAACATATTCTGACCTTAACTCTAACTCTGACCTGCTGCGCAGCCTGGTTCCTAACAGGCCACGGGGACCCCTGTCCTAACAGACCTTAATTTTTAGAGTAGTTCTAGGTTCACAGCAAAGTTGAACAGAAAGTACGGAGCATCCCCATGTACCCGCTGCCCCCCCCCCCACAGCTTCCCCCTCGCCCATTATCAACAACCCCCACCAGAGGGGTACTTTGGTTACAAGGATGACTCTACATTGACATGTAATTATTACCCAGAGCACCCATAGTTCACTCTTGGTGTTGCAGATCCTGTGGGTTTGGAAAATGCATAATATCATGTGTCCATCATTATAGGATCAGATGGAGCTTCATCGCCCTAACATCCTCTGTGCTCTACCTGCTCATTCCTCCCTCCACTCTTGATCATGTAATCTCTCTTTGCTTCAGTTTCTCCACCTATAAATGACTGTGTCTCTCAATATGAGTATTTATTAAAGGAGTTCATACTTGTGTAAAGACCTTAGAACAAGGTTTGCCACATCCCAAGCCATAAGAATGTTAATAAAAATCAATTTGTGTTGCTTCTATGGGAGGGGTGTGTACTCATGGTTATGAGGGACACAAAGACCTATGTGGCACTAGCCCTACCCTCAAGGCGCTAGCAATTTTATGCCATGTAAATCTTTGTAGCCATCTGAGTGCCCTGGTGCCGTGGCCTCTGCACTTGGCCAGCCTTGGCATGAGGCCAAAGAAGGTCAGTTCTCAATGGCCACTTTTTAGAATCTGGGGGCAACTTAAAAGAATGGTGACTGCCAGCATTTGAGAGGGGAAAGCCAAGAACCATTCTGGGAAGGGAGATGTTCCCAAGGTTTTGGATAATTTGCATTTTGGCATCATACTGGCGTGCTGCAGTCCATGGGGTCGCAAAGAGTCAGACTCGACTAAGTGACTGAACTGAACTGAACATACTGGTAGCTCTGAAGGCATCTTGTACCTGTTCAGGGCCAACGCCGCTGTACAGGCCAGTCTGCCGGTACCTGGTGGTCTCCAGTCCAAAAGAGTGACCAATCTGGATCCACCTGGCCCGCCCCTCCCTGGCTCCCGGCCCCTGGCCCTTCTCCACCTCCCAGCCCTTCGTTCCATAGCTCCGCCCTGCAGTTTACAACCGGCCCTACCCCTCCCATTGCCCCGCCTTCCTTACTGTACCTTTCGCTCCACCTCTTCCATTCGCCCCGCCCCCTACAGATCCTATGGCCCCGCCTCTCCAGCGCCTATCCTCCCACCCAGGCTGTGTACAGCCGGCCCCACCTTTCCACATCGCCCCGCCCCTACAGTTCCTATAGCCCCGCCCAGTATCTGCCTCCCTGTCAGCTTCTATCGCCCCGCCCCTGCAGTGTACAACCAGCCCCACCCTGCCCTGGCGCCCCGCCCCCCGTTTATATACCGCCGGCCGTGTCCCGCCCCCGCAGTGCGCCCTGTCGCTGCCGGCTGTCCACGCGTGGCGTAGGTGCGTGTGGGAGGCGAGCTTGCAGCCATGGCGGCCGAGGCCCTTGCGGCTGAGGCGGTAGCGTCGCGCCTGGCGCGGCAGGAGGAGGACATCCGCTGGCTGTGGGCGGAGGTCCACCGTCTGAGGGACGAGCAGCTGAACGCGCCGGACCGCTGCCAGGGCGAGGGGCCGTGCCTCACGCGCGAGGTGGTGCAGCTGCGGGCAGAGAACCGCGAGCTGCGCCACCGCCTGTACCGTCTGCGGCTGTGCCTTGCGGAGGAGCTGAGCCACCAAGCGCGGCTGGAGAGCGCGGCGCGGGAGGAGGCGGGGCGCGCGGCCGCAGGCGCGCAGGTACAGAGGAGGGGGCTGTCTGCCCGGCGGAGCGGGTGCGCCGGGGTTGGGGCGGGGGCAGGTGCGGATGCGCTGAAGACCGATGGGCGGCAGGAAGATGCTGAGACCGGACCTCCTCCCCGTTCCCCCCATGACCCCGCTCGGGCCCGGAGCCCACCGCAGGCCAGACACCCCAGGGCCGCTGCGTTTGCAGCGATCGTCAGGCTGACCTAAGGCAGTGAAGTCTCAGCTTTTCTAAATTGTCCGCTACTCATTTTCTTCAGTGGCAGAAATGGGGTTCTTCTTTCTTTGAAAAAAATGCGGTGTTTAAAACTCAGTGTTATTTGCTTGGGCAGAAGACCAGCAGCTCCCTATAGAAACCCTTCCCTTCGTTCTGATGAATGGCTGGTCTGACCTGTTGACGACAGGTGGCTTGGGGTGTTTGGTCCTTGCCTGGTTTCCAGGGCGTGGTGGGGGGAGATCTGTTTTGAGATTTGAGTATTTAACCTTGTCACTTAATAGTGTTCTGAAAGATTGAGGGCACGAGGAGAAGGGGGGACAGGGGTTGAGATGATTGGATGACATCATCGACTCAATGGACATAAGATTGAGTGAGCTCCAGGAGATGGTGAAGGACAGGGAAGCTTGGCGTGCTGCAGTCCTTGGGGTCGCAAAGAGTCAGACATGACTGAGCAACTGAGCACGCATGCATGTTATTGTTTTGATTCACTTACCTTCCAGTGATATAGGGTATTTTAAGTTCTTGCTGTGGCTCAGACTGTGGATGCTCCTCACATTTTTGCCAGGGGACTGTGGTGTTCCTGGGTAACACCTTCCTGAAACAGTGCATTTAAAGTCGCTGGTGACAGCTCTGCAACCGACTTCGAGGGACATTGTTTAAGATGTGGGGTGGGGGGAATCATTGAAGAGCAAAATATATTAAGTACACTTAGCAAGAATGTGTGAAAGTGCACAGTCAGGAAGGACTGAACCCCAGAAAACCACTTACCTGTTGAGGGTTGAAGGTGGTGGTCAGGAGAGCCTCTCATATGGGAGGCCTGCTGCCTGCCCCTGTCCCTGTTCCTTAGGCTTCAGACCTGTTGCTCTTTGTGGTCATTGGTATAAGTTGTTTATTTCCATTTGTTTGTCAGCTGCCTCCTAGTCAAAGCCCCGAAGAGGATGTTAAAAAGGAGATCGACCCTGACAATGAGGTAAGTCATTGCTGTGGAAATAATATATAATTTTATTGTGTATATAATAATAATATAAATATAAATAACAAAATAATATGTAATATTATATGTGAAAATAACCTGTAATTTAAATATGCTTATATAGTTAATTGCCCAGGGGTGTGTGTGTGTGTGCATTTGTGCTCAGTCATGTCCAACTCTTTGTGACTCCATGAACTGTAGCTCTAGAGCCTGGGAGCCACAGCTACTGAGCCTGCACACCTATAGCCCATACTCCACAACAAGAGAAGCCACTGTAATGAGAAACCCATGCACCTCTATAGAGAGTAGCCCCCACTCACCAAAACTAGAGAAAAGCCTGTGCAGCAAAAAAGACACAGCACAGCCAAAAATAAAGATTAAAAAAAAAAAAAGCTATCTTAGCTTAGAGATGAGACAGCCACACAGCCATAAAGCACTGCTTGAGACAGCAGAGCTTTTCTTTTGTGTTAAGGAAACTGGCTTTGTTGCTTTTTTAGTAGAAGTCATTACAGCAACTGGAGAGAACTGATAAAAGTACATCAACATTTGGTAACAGCAGAGGAGGAGTACTTGGCCTCACAGACATCCCTGGTGTTGAGTTCAGACAAATAGGAGAAACAACTAGAGAACAAAGTCAGATAGTGGATCAGTTAAGGGCTGAGTTGTGTGGCTCTGTGCAGACGCTTGCTAGGTGTGCAGAGAAGGGCGATGCCAGTGGGTATAGCAGTTGGAAGAAGAGGGCTTTGCATGACTCAGTGAGACCTGGGCTTCCCTGGTGGCTCAGTGGTAAAGAACCTGCCTGCCAATGCAGGAGCCTCAGCTTCAATTCCTTGGATTGGGAAGATCCCCTGGAAAAGGAAATCCAGTATTCTTGCCCAGAGAATCCCAGGGGCAGAGGAGCCTGGTAGGCTACAGGTCATGGAGTCGCAGAGTCAGACAGGAGCACGCAGGCACTTAGTTGGGAAGGGGTCACCCCTGTAGAGGGGAGTCTCTAGAGGGTGGAAGTTAAAGCAGAGCCTGGGGCTGTTGTGGGGGGATGCCCTGGGCCTGCTGAGGAGGGTGGGGCTTATTTAGAGCTGAGCAGTTAGATAAAAAGTGGACTGTGTGTGTTAACCTTACCATATTCTGTATTCTGATGGCTTTCAGGTGAAGAATCCACTAAATTTTATGAAGGAAAGATTGAAGCTTTTTGAAATATTGAAGAAAGATCATCAGCTCTTACTTGCCATTTCTGAAAAGAAGGGAGATTCAAGTGATGTGATCACAGTAAGAGTGGCAGATGGGAGAATAGTGAAAGGGGAAGCTTGGAAAACAACGCCTTACCAGGTGGCTGCCGAAATTAGGTAAACTGTAGTGTGGAGCAGATAGTGTTAAGTGCTGCGCCAGAGCTTGGTGACAGTGTGTTCTTGGGGCTGCTGAAGTATTTTTTTCTTAGTTGAATAAATTAAATGTAATCAGTTTATTTATTCCCTTTTGGCTTCTAAAGAGGCCATTTAATAAGTAATTGAATATCAGAACACAGTCTCTTCTGCTTTAAAGTGTCCAACTTTTAGAGTTCTAATAAAAGTACATAGTAGAGAAAAGTGCCTATAATTCTTGTCAGGCGACATGATATTGACTTGGTTTATCATCAAGATACTTCCATGAGATTTTACAGGTCTTTTGTCAGACTTGACTCCAAGCCATTCTTCTGCCAGTAGATAACCATGGGTGAGTCTTTGGACCAGGGTGGGCAGATCCCTCCAGCTGTCCAAGCCTGTTTTCTTATACCTTAAGTGGAAATGATAATACTTTCATCATTTACCTTATAAGGTTGTAAATATTAAATGAAATAATATATATGGAAGATACTCTGAAAATTAAAACCTCTCTGCTGCTGCTAAGTCACTTCAGTTGTGTCCGACTCTGTGCGACCCCAGAGACGGCAGCCCACCAGGCTCCCCCATCCCTGGGATTCTCCAGGCAAGAACACTGGAGTGGGTTGCCATTTCCTTCTCCAATGCATGAAAGTGAAAAGTGAAAGTGAAGTCGCCCAGTCGTGTCTGACTCCTAGCGACCCCATGGACTGCAGCCTACCAGGCTCCTCCATCCATGGGATTTTCCAGACAAGAGTACTGGAGTGGGTTGCCATTGCCTTTGCCGTAAAACCTCTCTAGAAATGTACAAAGAAGGCTTACTGATTATAAATTGAAGATGTATGTGTTAGAGCTATGATCTGCCCTAGAATAGGTGCTTTGATCTTCCTAGAATTTAGACACTTCAGTGAAGTTTCGTTGTTCTGACTAATATTAATTCCTGGCATTAAAATTCTGTGGAAGCTGTAGCTCAGAACTGCCATGTAAATAAACATTATTTAAAAAGCAAACTTTTCAACAATTCAAATCCTCAGATTCCTTTGAAAACTGTGGTTAAGATTATGTTTTTTTATCCTATTACATCATATACCCTCAAGGGCCCTCCCATCTGTTCCTGTGCTTTCCAGGAGAGATGGATAGATGCCCTGGGAAAATGGGCTTTGAGGCAAAAGTAAACTTCTGTCTCTTCGTGGAGAGTCATATGCATGTTGGCAGACTGAAGTCTGAGCTGCCCTGCACTGAAGAGATGGTCCAAGCTCAGGAAACAAGGTCATTTCATCCTAGGCCATGTTCTTCGTTGCACTGTCAGTGACATTAATTTCCACAGGCACCAGGTTAAAACCACCCTCAAGTTTGATAACAGAGGGGTTTCAGGAGTTGTCTACAAAGTAAAATTGTCCAGCACTAAAGGATGAGTTGGTGATGGACAGGGAGGCCGGGCATGCTGCGATTCATGGGGTCACAAAGAGTTGGACACGACTGAGCGACTGAACTGATTAACTGACTGAAAGGATGGGCCTAACTACATTAGACATACATGATAAGAAGAAAGCAAAGGTTATGATATTACCTTCAGGTGGCAGAACTCAGGGATACAGTCATCGAGTGGGCGAGTGGGGCTTATTTTTAAAATAGAAGAACAGTGTAATCCTCAACTTTTCACACCCCTTTATGAGTTATATAATGTAGCATCACACCAGAAATGCAAAATTATAAGAACTCAAGAGTAGCAGGCTTTAATATACCTGTCTCAGTTCTTGATCAAATAGGCCAAAGTTAAGATGACACGGTCTGAATGGTAACATTTAAGGTGGGCTTCATGGCTACTCCCCGGACTCTGTGCTGTGGCCCACATGGTGCCTTCCTTCTTGGGACATGGGGTTGTGCTTTCGGCTCCTCAGAATAAGATGCAGAAGCACACAGCATTCTGTGAACAAAATGAAATCCATTGTGAACTCAGTAAACATTAAATGGCAACAAGACAAAACAAAACTAGGAAATTAAAAACTTCAAGATACTCAGGTGAAGGGAAATAAAAACAAGTATTCTTAGTAATAGTAATAGAAAGGAATATTCTTAGAAAATACTTCTTTTTAAAAAACTATTTATTTATTTGACTGTGACATGTCTTGGTGGCAAATGAACTCTCAGTTGCAGCATGTAGGATCTAGCTTCCTGACCAGGGATCAAACCCTCTGCACTGGGAGCTCAGAGTCTTAACCACTGGGCCACCAAGGAAGTCTCAGAAAATACTTATAAAAAGAGAATACGTTTCAACATCTGTGGAATAAATCTGAAGTGGTGATCAGAAACAGATTTGTATTGCTTAAAGGCTTTTATTATCGAATAAGAAAAAATGAAATGACTGAGAATTCAACTCAGGCAGTTAGGGGAATTAAACAAGGAGGAAACTCTGAAAATGTGACTTAGAGAAGTAACTGAAAAACTCTTGGTAAGGGTGCAGTGAGGTGGCTGGATACAAAAATAAAGTTAAAAATAATAGTTTTATTAAGTTATTCTGCCTATTGCCTTGGTTTCCTGAGAGTAGATTGCGTAGATGATTCTTCCTGCTCTGAAAGAGCATAGTAGGCCTTCCAAAGTGCAGTGCATAAGGTCCAGATCATTCAGGCAAGGATGGGAAGATTTAAAATCATTTTGGAGAAATAGCTATGCATAAGAATGACACCACAGAAAGGGAAATGACAGATGTGAGAAAAATGTGCCATATAAAACAAATGATTGCTCCTTAAATAGTTTTTCACATTAATAGGAAAAAGATGAAAACTTCAGAAGAAAGAAATAGTCTTAGGAATGCAAATTAATTGTGTATTATAATATCTATTGGTCTATCAAAGGTTTATTAATATCAGTTAATATTGATAGGGTTTGAGGGGAGTGGCCCTGCTAGAGGGGGGACGCAGAAATGCTGTGTCTTTCTTAAATGTTTGAACCCCAGCCCTGAGCCAGTCATCCTGTACATAGCCAATTATCCTCAGAAAACACCCCCACAGAAAAAAATGGACAAAGGACACTTGATTGCTCAGTGATGAGTGGCTCTTGGCTTATGGTCCCCAGACCAGCAGCACTGGTGTCACCTGGGAGCTCAATAGAAGAGCAGTGCTCCGGGCCCCTCGGGAGTCAGTCAGTCACCTGTGTTCCCAGTGCCCTTGGGGCTCCTAACGAAACTGCTGCCAGAAGAAGCCCCTCAGAGACCGCAGCTTAGATAAGACAGATGCCACATTCTCCCCTTACAGTGTGGCGGAGGCCAGCTGGTGGGTATCTCTGGACCAGGCTGTTATTCATGGACCCTGGTCCCCCCCTTCACCATCTTGTCACTCAGCTGTCCCTTAGGTGAGGTTTGTCTGTATCTGGGGTGCAGGCTGGGTGTCACCCATGGACCAGCTCACAGGCCAGAGGAGGAGCAGCTGAAGAATGAGGGTGTTTTGAGTCTAAGACCCCAGAGTGGCACACTTTAATCCCCTAGGGGCTGTGAGCTCATACGGAGTCACAGGCCCTGCCGAGCTATGGGAGAATGGAGACACAGCTCCTACTGACCCAACGCATTTCCAATCCAGGTACTCTTGCCACAGGAGAGAAGACTCTTGGCATCAGGGACAGTGTCTCCCAGCCGTGTCCCTTGATGTCCAGACCCCTGTGAGTAGCCCCATGCCTCATGCCCCACCGTCCCTCCTCTCTCCCCTGTGAGTCAACTGCAGGCACCCCTGGCGGCAGCAGAAAGCCTGGGACTGACTTTAGGTGAACCACTAAAAGGGACAGGCGCGCTCCCGCCTCCACCCATCAGCCAGCTACAAGCAAACTAACAGACAATGGTTACAGTGAGGGATCAACGCAATCACGGTCATTTGGGAAAGAGAGGAGCAGTACGGCTGGCACCGAGGCAGTGCCCAGGAGCCCTTGGGTCCTGTTGGCCTGGGTCGGCCTGTCTGGCCACCCTTTGTTCTCTGGGAGTAGCTCAGTCGCCCATTGTCCTCTGTTGGGCCTGGTTTTGCAATTTGGAAGATCCATCGTCATCCCTTGCCCTCACCTGCCTTGTCTCAAGTGTGGACAGCCACTGGGTATGGAGGCTCTGTGTTTGGTCCCGCTCCCCTGGTGTACATGGTGAAGCTGGGGGTGAAGGTCTCAGGGTTCCTCTGAGGGTCAGTCACGGGTGTCTGTGAGTGGGGCTTATGGTTTGTCCTGCAAAACAGTTCCCAGAAGCAATTCACTGAAGTAGGCCTCTCACCAGACGCTTCTAATCAGTCTCACACGGGAGTGATCTTCCTAAAGAGTTCTCCTAGACTGGGACACTTCACTCTCTTATTTCTTGGCTTTGTACTTGACTCGTTTGTCTCTTCCTCCATTTAATGGGCCAAGATTAGACATACCGTAGGCCGGGGGAGAGTAGCTCCCTTACTCTGACCTGTGCAGTTGGACGGGCCCATCTTGTCTGTCCCTGCATGGACTCTGAGAAGGGCTGTAACTGCCTGTCCCCTTGCCACCCCTGCTTGCAAGCAGAACAGGTCTCACCTGAGTATCCCTTGGTCTGGTGTGTGCATGCTCAGTTGCTTCAGTCATGTCTGACTCTTTGTGACGCCATGGACTCCCACCAGGCTCCTCTGTCCATGGGATTCTCCAGGCAAGAATACTGGAGTGGGTTGCCATGCCCTCTTTCAGGGGATCTTTCTGACCCAGGGATCAAACTCACATCTCTTAAGTCTCCCGCACTGGCAGGCGGGTTCTTTACCATTAGCACCACCTGGGAAGCCCTCTTGGTCTGGTTGTCGTTGTTGTTTAGTCACTCAGTTGTATCCCTCTCTTTGTGTCCCCATGGACTCCAGCACTCCAGGCTTCCTTGTCCTTACTTATCTTCCGGAGTATTACTCAAACTCATGTCCACTGAGTTGATGATGCCATCCAGCCATCTCATCCACTGTAATTTTTTGCTCAAAATCACAGGAGTTCCCTGGCATATCCCAACATTCTGCATTTTCATACCTGTTTGCTCATGTGCTACATGCATTGTGAGCAGATCTTTTGCCTGCAAGTCTTACAAGATACTTTATTGTGCTGTTACAAGGGTTGTTAGCTCTGTGCGTCTTAGTGTCTCTCTTGTAACTGCTGCCTATCTGCTAAGCCAGTGCCATATAATTTGCTTTGTTACTTCTAGGTCCTTGTTTCTGTGTTAGTTGAGACACAGGCTAAACTGCTGCAGTGGAGGCCACAGAAAACTCCATGACTTAAATGTGGTCAGCATCTCTCTGAGAGCAATTGGGGGGTGTAAGGTCCAGGCTGGGAGGCAGTGCTTCTCTATACCCTCATTTGGGGACCTGAAGTCCTTCAGTATGGCTAGTGGGTTGTTTGGTATAGTATTGCCTTGTCTGTGTGGTCCAAAGGTTGTAGCTCACTTGTGTTCCATCCACAGAGGGCCAGGAGGGAGTGGCTTGGTGCCCTGCATAGTCTAAAGGCAGAGATGCAGGAGTGTTTCTGCCCATCTCCTCCACCATAGCCACGTAGCCCTCTCCTGCTGCAGGGCCAGCCAGACACTGACTGTAGACGATGGAGATTATGGACTGAAGGAGCCTGAGCTGCCTGGCCCAGCCAGCAGAGAGGAAAATGAGATTCTACTCCTTTGACAGTAATACTGAACATTTATTAAGTTCTGATGATGAGTACACCTTATGTTTGTTGTTATGTAGTTGCTCAGTCGGATCTGAATCTTTGCGACCCTGTGGATTCTAGTCTGCCGGGGCCCCTCTGTCCATGGAATTCTCCAGGCAACAATATTGGAGTGGGTTGCCATTTCTTTCTCCGGGGGATCTTTTCAATCCAGGGATCAAACCCATGTCTCCTTCCATCTCCTGCATTGCAGACAGTCTTGACCACTAAGCCTTCTGGGAAGCCCAGACCTTATTTTATCCTCAGAATAAATATATGAAGAAGGTCCTATAATTTCCAGTTTACTGATAAGGAAAGCAAGGCTTAGAAAAACTGAGTAAATTGTTCAGGGTTCAACTTGAGGTTCGCCTGACCTCGGAGTGTGTGCTCTTAACCATAGTGGTGTGCCCAGCTCAGGGCACTCACAGAAATATAAATGAAAACATTACATTGCCAAGAAGATATAATTTTGTACTCCCTGAGAGCACAGAGAAAGGTATTCTTGGCCCTCTCCTGGTAGGAAAATTTGGCAATGTAGTCCAGTTAAGTTGTTAAAAGTTTAAATCCCAGGTTTCTAGAATTTTCCTGAGAAAATAGGAACTGAGATATATTCAATATTCAATAATATTCACTGCAGCATTATTTGTCACTGCCAAAATAAAACAAGAAAAACAAATTATAACCAAAATGCCCAGCAACAGTGGGTGCATCAGGCAAATCACAGTCCCACTGCAGCTGTCAGGTAGCATGCTTTACATGTCTGTCTGCTGTTGGAGAAACTGTCGTGGTTTACTGTTAAGTTTAAAAAGTGAGTGCAAGTCACTCAGTCGTGTCCAATTCTCTTGCGACCCCATGGACTATACAGTCCATGGAACTCTCCAGGCCAGAATACTGGAGTGGGTAGCCTTTCCTTTCTCCAAGGGATCTTCCCAACCCATGGATTGAACCCAGGTCTCCCGCATTGCAGGTGGATTCTTTATCAGCTGAGCTACCAGGGAAGCCAGAGTTTAAAAGTAGGTTATCAGATAACATAAGCAGAGTAATATTTTCAAAGTTTTTATGTTGATGTATAAATGTTGTGAGTACTTATCTCTGGGTGGTAATATGTATGTGATTTTGTTTCTGTGCATTCTGTTTTCTGAATTTTTACAGTGAACAAATCATATTCCTTTTGTACTTAAACGTCACAAAAATTAAAAAAAAAATCTATCCTATTAGTTTACATTTGTACTTTCCACTTAAGAAAGAAACAAACCCTGGAAATTAATTTCATGTTTTGTTTTAAGGAATAGCTTTAGTCTGTGATGGGTTAACCCCCACATGACTGTCCTTTCCCCAGTCAGGAGCTAGCAGAAACCTCCGTGGTGGCCAAAGTGAATGGGGAGCTGTGGGACCTGGACCGCCCGCTGGAAGGGGATGCCACTGTGGAGCTCCTCACCTTCGAGGATGAGGAGGCCCAGGCCGTGAGTGTTTGAAAACCAGCCGACCACACTTTGGGTGTTCATGTTGTCAGATATACCATGTACAAAGTCACACACTAAAGAGTAGAACAGTAGGTTTTGTGATCTTCTAAGTTTGGTGTTAAATAAATCTAACATTCATGACACCGTATTTAAAAGTGGTTCATAAAGAGCATGAACAAAATATGTAATGAAATACATAGCTTGCCTATGTGTGTGAGTTTTTCTCAGTTAAAGACTAACCCTAACAACACCTAGCTTCATACCAGATGCCACCCTGGAACTTGTAAACCTGTGTTGATTTCTTCGGTCAGCTGACCAGCATCCAAGGTGCTTGGTGCATGTGCTGATCCTGTGGGCGGCAGAGTTCATGACAGGTGGAAGGAATAGTTAGTAAGCAAATCAAACAGCTAGATGCTTTCAGGTTGTATCAGCCTCTGGAGAAGGTCAAGTAGGAGCCAGTCCGGAGCAGCTGTGGTGGCTGGCCTGGCAGGTGGTTTTAACCTTTCCCTGAGGTCAGAATCCTGCTGAGACCTGAGCACTTTCCCACACAGGTGGGCTCTTGGTTGACCTGCAGACATGGTTCTTTAACAATGGGCTACTAAGTGCCTTCAGTCTGTCAGGAATATGGGTGATGGGGACAGGGGACCACCAAACTTAATGTTCCACAGAGGGGTCAGCCTCCTTGACATTCTCTCCCCTTGTGTTCTGTGACATCATGAAAGATAAAGCATTTATCATATTATTACGGGAAATCTTCCTAGATTGCCTGATCAGTCCACCCCTGGCACCTGGTGTCATGCTGTAGGGCTTCCAGAATAGTTGTGGTTGCTCATGAAAATGAGAGTTATTCCAGGCTCCAGCCCTAGCCCTGGTGTACATTATCTAGGTGAGACCCAGTGACATTGTCACAAAGGTACCATGTTAATAGTATGCAGAGCTCAGATGATTCAGTAAACTTTTTCTTCCAAGAGACTCCTCTGCCTTCCTGAGTCCTCTTTCAAACCTCCACAGCCACGTGCTGTTTAGCATGTGAAGACTGCTGTGTAGACGCAAAATCTTGTTAATGTGAGCGATGTTGGGAACAGCCACTGTGGCTGCATCTCTGACTCAGAAAGGCTGGCCAGAGGAGGAGGAAGGGCCCAGTGCTCACACTCACAGGCGGCCCTCTGCACTGGGCCTGAACCAGCTCTGGGCGGCTGCTCTGCTCATGGTTCAGCTCTTGAGGCCCAGAAGGAAACGGTTTAGGAGCCAGGCTCAGCGCTGCTCAGAGTAAAGCTGGCCTGTGGGGCGGGGGTGGGGTGGGGGCACAGTGGGCTCCAAGGAGGGCTCAGAAACAGGTGAGTCTCAGCAGTCTGCAGAGACGACACTGCCTGTGTCCTGGGGTCTGTCACCTAGTGCTGTACGCACATGCTCACTTGTCCCTGCATCCGCCTGGTGACTTCCCATGATGCAGCTGTGGCCTGGCTTCTGTCCCACCGCAGGTATACTGGCACTCCAGTGCCCACGTACTCGGGGAAGCCCTGGAGCTCCACTACGGGGGCCTCCTGTGCTGCAGCCTGCCCAGCGACGGCGGCTTTCACTATGACGTGTACCTGGAAGACAGGTATCCCTGAGAGCTTACTTGTCAGTGCATTGTATCTGATACAGGACATGATTACAGATGGGGTAACCGTTTGTGAAAATTATTATTTTTTATGAGTGTAGATTTGAGGGTAACTTCTCAAGTGGTTTTCTTTCTTTCCTCAAGAAAGACATGACACACTATTTATCTAACCTGAGGCTTGTTAGGGCAGACTACTGATTTGGACCAGAGTGGTCAGGTTAATCCCCGGAGAGCAGGTAGTCCTTGTCGTGATGGTCAAGGGCGACATGCCCCCCAGCCACACATCCCGTGGCTGGTGCCAGAAGGGCCAGTCTCTGGAGGTTTCACATTCCCTAGGTCTGTGCATGAATTCCCGAGCCATAGGCCCCACCTCAGCCTTCCTTACCTCTCACGACTCTATATGGAAACCTTCCCAGCTGTCAAACTGAAACCCAAGGGTCCTCCCTACCCCACCCTGGCCCTCATCCCCAACCCTGTCACTCCACCCAGTTCTGCCCCTTTTGTCCCCTCAGTAGTTCTCCCCAACCCTCCTTCCCGCTCCTTCTGCCTTAGCGTAGACCCCTGGCGTCTGTAGCCTTGTTGCCTGTGGTTCATTCTACCTCCAGCTGTTACCTCCATGCTGCCCGAACGCCCAGTGCTCTGAAGCTCCTAGCCCAGCCAGCTCATCCCCTGTGAGCACCCCTCCCCATCAGACACATCTCAGAATGTGTAGGTGCCTCCTATGTGCTGGGGTTGGTGCTGCTGACTCCCCAGTGGAGATTAGCCTGTCCTCATGGGCTCAGCCATCCAGTCGGGGGAGACAGACAGAAACAGACGAACCACCACTGCTGTGGGAGGTGACAGAGCTGTAGGACAAGCAGGTGGGTACTCAGCTGAGAGCTCAGTGACCTGGAAGTAGGGTGGGACGGAGGATGGCAGGGAGCTGTCCCAGAGCATCCAAGGCCTCTGTGGGGAAGCCTTGGGCCTGGCGGTGGGGGTGTGCGGCCCACAAGACTGGAGGGACCTGAGCACAGATGGTGGAGGAGGGAAGGAGTGGGGGTTGGGGGACATGTTGAGTCTCTGAAGTCCTGGACCATAGAGCACCACGTTCCTCTAGGTAGAAAGTTGATCTGCTAATGACTAGGGCCTCAGGTCACAGGTTCCGTCCCAGCGGTCTGTAGCGACTGTTCTTCCCTGCAGGGCTGTGTCCAGCACAGAGCTGCCGGTGCTGGAGAACATGTGCCAGGCCATCATCAAAGAGCAGCAGGCATTTGAGAGNCTGCTAATGACTAGGGCCTCAGGTCACAGGTTCCGTCCCAGCGGTCTGTAGCGACTGTTCTTCCCTGCAGGGCTGTGTCCAGCGCAGAGCTGCCGGTGCTGGAGAACATGTGCCAGGCCATCATCAAAGAGCAGCAGGCATTTGAGAGACTGGAAGTCAGCACGGAGGTCCTCCTAGACCTATTCAAGGTGATTACGGGGGGACTTGAACAGCAATAGCACACCACTTCTTTAAACAAATGGTCAGTCCCTGCTCACCACATTGTTCCTAACACTTGGTTCAAATTTGTAATGCAGATATAATTAGGTAAAGGGCTGGGAGAATAGTGTTCATTTGTGTGTTTTATAAATCTGATTAATCTTGAGTGTTGTTAGTACTCTAGCTATTGAATTCAACAATGTTAATAATACCATATAAAATTCTGGCTTTTCTTTTTTTCATTGGGGTTTTCTGCTAATTTTTAAAATAGGTTCTAGCCTGGAGTAACCCATGTAAAACTTCAACTTTCTCTTTTTATTGTTCAAACTAATTTACTTAAATCTTCTAAATTTTATTTTTAAAATCATAAATATCAAAGAAAACATAATTTGAGAGTACGTGCAATATTGTTAGTTTTGTGGGCTTGAATTAAAAAGTAGATTTGGATTTGGTAAAAGTTGCAGCTGCTTTTTTTCTATGTGTGGTAAACTAGTGGGCCAGAAAGAAAAACACCAATACAGTATACTGACACATATATATGGAATTTAGAAAGATGGTGGTGTTAAACCTGTACGTGAGACAGCAAGAGAGACACAGATGTGTAGAACAGCCTTTTGGACTCTGTGGGAGAGGGAGAGGGTGGCAGGATTTGGGAATATGNAGGCCTGGTGTGCTGCGATTCATGGGGTCACAAAGAGTCAGACATGACTGAACGACTGAACTGAACTGACACAACAGTTAAATCATACAAATCTATTTTTTTCTCCCAATAATTACGTCCTTTAAGTCGTTATTTAATGCAAAGTATCTGGCACAATAGCAATAATCATGAAAGCAGAATAGTATCTGCTACGTTTTTTAATGTAATAATATCATTTACTATAGACTTTGTTTTAATTTTTTGTACAAATTCATAATGTAGCTGTGTCTTCAGAATTTTATTTATTTCTTTTAGTTAAAGCTGAAATCTTCTAGAACAGTCCAGTCTAATAAAACCATTCCCAAATCTGAGCCATGTATGTCATCGGAAATTTTCTGGTAGCCACATTTTAAAAGTAAAAGGTGAAATTAATCTTTATAACATTTTATTTAACCCAGTAAATCAAAAAATATTACTTCAACATGTAACCAACATAAAAAGTGATTTTATATTCTTTTTTTTCACCTTGTGCTTCTGGAATCCAGTGTGTTTCGGCCTGGCACTGCCCCTTAGTTCAGATCAGTTATGTGTCAAATGCTCAGGGCCCACACAGGCTCTGGGCACCCATCCTGGACGGCACAGAACCAGGCGCTGAGCTCCATGTGTCCCCAGAGTCTCAGCAGCTAGAACATAGCAGATGCCCATTCAGAGTTTGCTGGAAAAAGGGAACATTTTTTCCCACTTAAACATTTTATGTGATACTATTTGGGTGTATTTTTCTTTGTAGTACAATAAATTTAAATGCCGAATCCTGAAGGAGAAGGTGGCCACACCAACGACCACAGTTTACAGGTAACGTGTGTGTGTGAATTGTAAACTCTGCTCAATGATGCATCTGAAGGCGTTAGCAGATGCAAGTTTGTCTTTGAGTGGGAGGCCTGATTGTAAGTTTGCATGGCTGACAGAATACTTCTTTGTGTGGGGACGCTGAAATGTCACCGCAAAGGGAGGTAATGATTTTCTCATTTGTATTTATTAGGATGGTACTAAAAAACCACAGGATGCCCTGGTGGCTCAGGGGTAAAGAACCCTCCTCCCAAAGCAGGAGACATGGATTTGATCCTGCTCTGGAAAGATGCCCTGGAGGAGGAAATGGCAACCCACTCCAGTATTCTTGCCTGGAGAATTCCATGGACAGAGGAGCCTGGTGGGCTATAAGTCTATGGGTCAGACACAAAGAGTCAGATACAACTTAGCAACTAAACAATAACAAACCCACATTCTGTTTTGGGGATGTTAGCTGTAGAGTGCCTCTTTCCCTCCAAGTGAGACTGTGTCCTCAGGGCCTCATGTTTTGGGGGGCTGTTAGGAAAGGAATTCTGTTTATCTTCCCATGTTCATACTGGGGGACAGTGGAGCTGTAGTGGGCCATCTCCTCGGGTATGATTCTCTGCCTCTCACCACACTCTCCACTGTTTGGAGGCCAAGAGCATTAGTAAGGCAGAATAGAAGTGGTGGATAGCAATGACCATGGGAGCCCAAACCCAAAGCCTTAGTTCTGCTATACATCAGGCTCCCAGCCCCCTTACTGTCCACTTGTTCAACTGCCTTATGGGTACTGCTTGTCCCCACTCCTGGTGTCCCCTTCTTTGGCTGCCTGTGACCTTCTCAGTCCCATCAGAGAAGACTTGTCCCTATAAAAAGTATGACCACAGATGTCCTGCACAGGGCACTTCCTTTCCACACTCAAGTGCTGTGGTTCTGTGACTTAGCTGTACCGTGAGTAAAGTCACACCCCCTTCACGCACAGCTGTGCACAATGCGTTCCCTGAAGGATCATGTGAACACGTGGCCACTTTATGCTGCAGGTGGATACCGTGCTTGTTTTTACCACTCTCCAGTGACCTGATAGGATTTTATTATTTATTACCTGTAATACAAATAAATGTTAGCATACCATTTCAGAGTTTAAAAACAAATGAGGAAATTGACAAGATATGGTGAGTTTTAAATTTTTGACTTTTAATACTTGATCTACAGTTTTTAAATATAATTTTATTTATTTATGGCTGTGCTGGGTTGTCATTGATGTGTGAGGGCTTTGTCTAGTTGTGGAGAGTGGGGGCTACTCTTTGTTGCAGGCCCTAGAGCACCCAGATTTCAGTAGTTGTGGCACACAGACTTAGTTGCTCTGTAGCATGTGGAATATTCCCAGACCAGGGCTTGAACCCATGTCCTCTGCATTGGCAGGTGGATTCTTATCCACTGCACCACCTGGTGACTCCCTTTTGTTTTTTTTAAAAACATTTCTTAGGTCAGCATTAACACTTATTTTATCAATTGGAATGGCTTGTGTTTAATTTTTTGAACATAAATGACTTTTTTTCCCTATGGGGTTATTTAAAGATTGGCTTATTTAAGTCTTTCTTACTAATTAGGCATTTTTTTCCATTTCTCTTGAGCATTAACTTACAATCTCCTTTTTGGACAGAGAACAGTATGTAAATCCTGGTAATTCAAGGAAATGGTGTTTTCATGTTTAAAACTTTATTCTACTTTGAATAATCCAGTCCCTTTTTGTGTTCATTATAATTTTTAACTTTTTAACTAGTGAACTTTAAAAATATTTAAAATTGGTTGGAATAGTTAAGGAACAACTTTCTTTCTTTACTAAATTTCTCTTGAATTGGTTGACGTTAAGTCACTTTTTCTCTGACCTGCATTGTCACTATCTTAACTCTGTTCATGTTTCTGTACTTGGAGAAGAGTCTGCTCTCGTTAGGGTTTTATGACTCCTTGTTCATTACAGGTGGAGGCAAATGCTTTATAGTGGTTTCATCTCTGATCTAAACTTTTGCATCATCTAATAAACCAAAATGCAAGTAGGCATTTTGTTATAAAACCAGAGGGCCTGAAAACAAGCAAAGAAAACCCTTGAATTTATATATTTATTTAATAGAGTTTATTTTTTGGAGCCGTTTTAATTTTGCCACAGAATTTAGAGGACGGAGAGCGAGTTGCCACACACCCCTGCCCCTGTGTGCATGTGGCTTCCCCATGGTCAAGATCCCCACCCCCCCATCCAGAATGTGATATGAGTTATAGTCCATCTACACTGCCATGTCTCTGTCACCCGAATCCAGCATTTACATAGGTTTCAAGCTTGGTGTTGTGTGTTCTGTGTGTCTGGTAAGTTTATTTTTGACTTAAATTATCAAGTGAATGTATATTTTATATCTTTCATGTAATTTTGGTTTTGAAAATTAGTGTAGAGCAGGAAAGTGGATTTTTGATTTTCCAATAGTGAAGATTTTTAAGTGCCTTGTGTGTGTCCAGCTGTTTGCGACTCTATGAACTAAAGCCCTCCAGTCACCTCTGTTCATGGAATTTCTCAGGTAAGAATACTGGAATGGGTTGCCATGTTCTCCTCCAGAGGATCTTCCTAATCCAGGGATTGAACCCACGTCTCTTGCATCTCCTGCATTGGCAGGCAGGTTCTCTACTGCTGAGCGACCTGGGAAGCCCTTTAAGAGCCTCAGGATGTGTGTCTGTCTGCAAGGTTTCTTTCCAAAGATTCTGTGGCTTCTGTATGCAACCTGAAGGGGGAAGATTGGGATCTATGACTGGGAGACTTGCCTCTTCCTGCACCCTAAATTAAAGATGGATTCACACTAAGTTGTTCCTGAATTAAACATTGCTGCAGAACATAGAACATGGTTTCCAACCAATAGTCCCCAAAGCTGTAACTGTGTCTGGACATGTTTTAAATATTTCACCACAGGTGCGGTCCACTAGTTGAACTTTGTAAAGGCCCTCACTTAAGACACACTGGAAATATTAAGGTCATAAAAATTTTCAAGGTAAGGATTGATTTTTTTCTGATATCGTAAACTTTAAGTGAACTAGATAAGATAGTAGTTCAATAATATCTTGTATAATATGAGCACTGTGCCATTTTCAAACACCACAGGTGTATTTGACTTTTGTATAGGCCTCTAAAAATAATACAGTGTTTTAGGGTTGATAATTAGAACATTTTACATAGCCTTTGATTGTCTGTCATTTAACCTTACTGTAAGTTTCACAGTACATTTCGTTTTTATCTGTGAAAATATTCTGCATATTCTTGTTTTCTTGAGTTGTTCTAATGTGAACAAGAATGTTTATCTGCCATGAGAATAATATAATGTAGAAAAAGGAGGGAAAACAGAGATGGAGTGGTATGATGCCAAAAACACACTGTGGAAGCGAGAGGCCTGGGACTGATGGAGCTGTCCTGACCTGCCTTGGATTTCTCAAGGCAGGAGGAAGCGCGTGGAGGAGGGGGCCGACTACCACACCCCTTTCTCCTTTACTGCCCTCTTCTGAGTAATGCACGTGGTACTTGCCTTCCTTCATTTTCACACTTTCTCACTTTTCACTCCTAGAACCCACAGCAGACTGACTATGTAATTTACTGATTAATGATGTAATTTGGATTCGGAAGGTTTAGTTAGAAACAATCTAAGATTCTATGTCTACAAGAAATCCCCTGTGAGTCAGCTGTGCTGATGTTTGGGTAGGAAGTTGTATATAGTCCCTCATCCCTTGGTGTCCAGGATGCCTGGCTTATATCCAAGTCCACGGCAGTTCAGGCCCCTGGTATGAACCACCTGCACATATTAGTATTTCAGAGCGGTTTACTGCTCACCAGAGTTTGACATGTTTACCCGAATCTTGTCTGGTGTCTAGAATTCCTTGGCATACTGGGCGGACAACCCTGAGATGGAAATGCTGCAGAGGGTCTATGGGGTGTCCTTTCCTGATGAACAGCAGATGGCTGCCTGGGAGGAGCTCCAGGAGGAAGCCAGGGCCCGGGACCACAGGACGATCGGAAAGGTACGCCCACCGAGTGCTGCTGCGCTGCTCTGTGACCAAGGCTCGGAACCTGGCTGTCTTAATGCTGACATTTCTTCTCCCCTCCTGTCTTCTGTTTCCCTGGCACTCGTGGTTTGCTGCTGAGTTCTTTCACATTCCTACCCCCAGTGTCTACTAACCTTTTTCCTTCTTGTATTTCCATTAGATTTAAACAATTGCACTTCTCTCTCATTTGTATAATGATACAAAAATTTTTAAAGAAAAGAGTGTATACCTGATAGTATACTTTGTATTTGGGAAGCAGAGCAAGAACAAGACTTGCAGGTGGACCTGGTTTAACTCTCAGGCCTCAATGTGGGAGCTGTGATGTGAGGGGCTGGCGCTCACTGTGGGGCTCCGTGTCCTTGGCTCTGCTGGGTGGTGTGTGGGGTGGCAGGAAGACGGACACTGGAGGGTGGTGGCCACCCGGGTGGGCTCTCAGCATGACGGCCATGCAGAGGTCACTGCCATTCAGAGCCCACCTCCAGCAGTGAACTTTCCTGACCTTTTTGCTGTGTCATCTCCTCATGAGATCCATACTCCAAGGTGCCAAGTAAGAAATCGGCAGTAAATCCCAGGTGAAATAAGAGTTAAGTTCAGAGCTGAGTAATCATAAATATGAGTTGTACCTCACATGCAGTTACATGAGTCAGATTCAAGTATTTGGAATGTCAGCTATTAGAACTTGGAAATAACTGAGTGTATGTTTTATTCTAGCATATCATATGTGTACAGTAAATATGCAACAGCAATGGAATTTGAGATGCAATTACCTTTTCAACCTAGGAACAGGAACTTTTCTTTTTCCATGATCTGAGCCCTGGAAGCTGTTTCTTTCTTCCTAGAGGAGCCTTCATTTATAACACACTGATAGACTTCATACGAGTAAGTAATTTTTAAAATATTATATGCTTATTCAACTCCATTTTGTATTTTACCATTTTCTCTCATCATAACATAGTCAAGGATTTCCATTGATTTAATTTTAATAATACTCAGAATTTTGAACCTCAAAGAGAAATGCTGCATGGTGCCTTCAACTAAAAATGTTGAGACAATTTGTATTTTCATGGATTTCATTAAATGTGCCTCTTGTCTGTTTGAATTTCTAAAGCACATATGATACAAAGATAAACTGTAGACCAACTGTGGAACTCCCTGTGAGAGAGGAAGGAGGAAGTGTTCTGTGTGACACATTACCATCTGAGATTGCAAATGATGGTGGCCTTAAGAGTATGTTTGACACAACTCCAGATCTCCATATGTTTTAGATTAAGGTTGGGGTGGAATATCCTGAGATTGCCACAAAAGCACTGAAAAGCCTGCTTCCATTTCCAGTATCCCATCTTTGTGAAGCAGGGTTTTTTTGCAGTGAAAATGAAAGGCATTCAGTCATGTCCAACTCTTTGCAACTCCATGGACTATATAGTCCATGGATATCTCCAGGCCAGAATACTGCAGTGGGTAGCCTTTCCCTTCTCCAGGGATTTTCCCAACCCAGGGATGATCAAACCCAGGTTTCCTGCATTGCAGGCGGATTCTTTACCAGCTAAGCCACAAAGGAAGCCCAAGAATGCTGGAGTGGGTAGCCATCCCTTCTCCAGCGGATCCTCCTGAACCAGAAATCAAACAAGGGTCTCCCACATTGCAGGTGGCTTCTGCAGTGACGGCAGCCAAAACGGGATTATGGAATAAGCTGGATATATGCAACACACTCCAGGTGTCACTGTTTTCCAGCGCCCCTAGATGGGACCATCCAGGTGCAGGAAAACAGGCTCAGGGCTCCCACTGATTCTGCATTATGGTCAATTGTATAATTATTTCATTATATATGACAGTGTAATAACAATGGAAACAAAGTACACAATAAATGTGGGCTTCCCAGGTGGGACTAGTGGTGAAGAACCCACCTGCCAATGCAGGAGACCTGGGTTTGATCCCTGGGTTGGGAATATCCCCTGGAGGAGGGCATGGCAACCCACTCTAGTATTCTTGCCTGGAGAATCCCATGGACAGGGGAGCCTGGTGGGCTAGAGTCCGTCCATGGGGTCCCAAAGAGTCGGACACGACTGAAGCAACTTCACACACGTGGACACACACAATAAATGTAATACCCTTGAATCATCCCAGCCTCCCCAACCCCTGCTGCCAGTCAGTGGAAAAATTGTCTGCCCCCAAACCGATCCTGGTGCCAAAAATGTTGGGGACTGCTGTTATATACTACGTACCATTATGAAATGAATATGTGTGTGTATGCTTGCATGCTAAGTCGCTTCAGTTGTGCCCAACTCTTTGCGGCTATGGACTGGAGCCTACATGAATCTTTCTTTTATGATCCATAAGGTACCACGCTTAAAATCAAGCGCATATTAGCTGTGAACTGATGTAAGGCATGATCCCGAATTTAGCAGTCCTTGTCTGGGTGTCTCTTGCCTGCAGTTATGCCCTGCCCCAGCAGATTTCAGCTCTGCGCGCCTGTCTCCTTTAGGAGCAGCACCACCAGCGCAACTTCACAGAGGTCCTGTCCCCGAACATGTACAGCTGCAAACTCTGGGAGGCTTCTGGACACTGGCAGCTTTACAGTGAGAACATGTTCACCTTTGACATCGACAAGGACACTTTCGCCCTTAAGCCCATGAATTGCCCAGGGCACTGGTGAGTATGAAAAATGAAGCAGATCTGTACCTAGCAGGTACTTCACTACAGTTAGTTTTTAATGTTATTTTGCTTTTTGGAGTTAAGAGGGTCCTTTAACATGAAGAGCGGTGTTTAGAAATCATCTTTACCAAGTTGTTTCATTCTGAAGGATGAATTTACTTTTAAAATATGTTTGCTCTTTGCCAGATGTTGGCTGTTGGCTGGAAAACATTTAGTATTTTGTGCTTCTCAGAGGATAATATTACCCATCAATTTTATAAATTATTACATTTCTCTTCCCAGTGGTAATGTACTTCAGATATACATATTTGCAGAACATTTAGTTCTTACATGCTATCTGGGTTGGTTATAACAAGACCAGTGAGCTCACAATCAGTGAGTGGATTTCATTGATTCTAAGATGCATTCCTCCCCCCACCCCATATTTCAACATCCCTGAAATTGAGACATGTCTTATAGTTGATATCTTAGCATTATGCCATAATTTAATTCATGGTTGTTTTCTTTCTTGGTTGTACATAATGTAATGGTCCATCTTAAAGTCAAGGTTGTCTTAGAGTCTATGAAAGAATGTAATTATCATAAAGCTGCATAGGATGTGAATGCAACCTTGTCAGAGAAGTAGTGAACAAAAAACTTTTCCACCAAAAAATATCCCACCTATTGTAGCTTCATATCAACATACATATTTACAGTAAATTGACCTTAGAAGGTAACTACTTGAAAGAAATCTCTGAATACTGAAGAAAAGTTTTTGCCATTTTCAGTAAAGACTAAAGGAAGTTCAACTCTGTGGTAACTGCATATAAAAGATATGTATGTATCTTTAATTTTAGGAAAACTGATATGTAAATATTATATAGCCTCTTTTTTTTAAACAAAGGTGGAGGCTAAAACCTAGTGCTTTGCATTCTCCAAAACACCTGTATTAACTATTTCTTAACTCAGTTTCCCATTGGGTACCGGCTGAAGCTGTGATTTCAGTATTATTACAAGAAAGCTGAACACAGCAGAGAGTGTAATTTTGTATTTTCTTATGTCAGAACAAGGAATTAGGACCACAGTGGCTTAGTGGTGATGGGGTGTGGAAACAAGGGTTGCTTCCTACAGAAGAGAGGCCTTTCATGCAGAGATAATATTAGCAGGGTGCTTTAGACACAACCATTTCCTCCTGGAGCTCATGAGCAGAGTGAAGAAGGAAAAAATACACAGTCAGTTATTGATGGAGAAGGCAATGGCAACCTGCTTCAGTACTCTTGGCTGGAAAATCCCATGGATGGAGGAGCCTGGAAGGCTGCAGTCCATGGGGTCGCTGGGTTGGACACAACTGAGCAACTTCATTTTCACTTTTCACTTTCATACATTGGAGAAGGAAATGGCAACCCACTCTAGTATTCTTGCCTGGAGAATCCCAGGAACAGGGGAGCCTGGTAGGCTGCCATCTATGGGGTCGCGCAGAGTCGGACACGACTGAAGCGACTCAGCAGCAGCAGCAGCAGCAGCAGCAGCAGTTATTGAGGAAGTAAGACCAGTGTCAAAACTGCGGCAGTTCTGGCTGTTCTTGGAGCCTAAGGCTTGACTGAGCAGCCCTTCTGGGGAATGTCCAGAGCTGCCTCACTTAGGAAGTAGTCTTTGAAATGGATTGTAGGTGGCTGGGAATAGGGAGCAGTATTTCTGGAGATGATTGGATTCTTCCTCAGAGGGTGCAGTGATGTAAATACAGTGTTCAGTAATTCATGGAAGAAGAAACTTCTTTTAATTGGTGATCTAAGAACCGGAATCAGGTGTTTACAAATCCTGAGTCATTTAACTGTTAACTTAAATTCAGATGGTTACTGCATCTCTTCTGCAGTAAGGAAACACCGTGTGCCCCTGTGTCTTTTCTAGTCTGATGTTTGCCCATCGTCCACGGTCTTGGAGGGAAATGCCGATCAGACTTGCTGACTTCGGAGTTCTTCACAGGAATGAGCCACCAGGAGCTCTGAGTGGCTTGACCTGCGTCAGGCGCTTCCAGCAGGATGACGCTCACATCTTCTGCACAGTGGGGCAGGTAGACGGGAACTCAGGGAGGCATGGTCAGCACAGGTCCATGGTGGAGTAGGTAAATGGGGACTAAGGGAGGCATGGTCAGCATGGGTCCATGTTAGGGAAGGTAAGCAGGGACTCAGGGAGGCGTGGTCAGTATGGGTCCAGTGTGGCTGCCTTAGACGCATTGCTGGATCTTTCAGAGTTGCTGTGAACTGAGTTCAGTCTAGTCTCTGAGGTCCCATTAATTCCAACACATTCTTTTATATAGTTTCTTTAGATTCCACATATAAATTATCTCATATGAATTTTGTCTTTTTCTGTCTGACTTATTGCACTTAGTATGATGATCTCTAGGTTTATCCATGATTGCTATAAATGGCATCATTTCTTTCTTTTTATGGCTGAGTAATATTCCATTGTAGATATGCACCATATCTTCTTATCTGTTCCTCTGTCAGTGTTTAGTGTGCCTCCATGTGTTGGCTGTTGTGAATAGTGCTGCGGTGAACATTGGGGTGCATGTATCTTTTCAAATTAGAGTTTTCATCTTCTGGATATATGTCCAGGAGTGGAATTGCTGGATCATATGACAACTCTTATTTTTAGCTTTTTAAGGCTGCTCTGTACTATTCTTCATAATGACTGTACCAATTTATGTTCCAGCAACAGTGTAGGAGGGTTCCCTTTTCTCCACACCCTCTCCAGCACTTATTATTTTATAGATATTTTGATGATGGCCATTCTGACTAGTATGAGGTGATACTTCATTGTAGTTTTCATTTGCATTTCTCTAATAATTATTGATGTTGAGCATTTTTTCATGTGCCTGTTGGCCATTTTTATGTTGTCTTTAGAGAAATGTCTGTTTAGGTCTTCTGCCCATTTTTTGATCGGGTTGTTTGTTTTTCTTGACATGAAGCCTGTTTTTTTTTTTTTTTTCTTTTTCTTTTAAGCTTCTTCCAACTTTATTCACATTAATTATTAAGTAACATTATTTTAAGGGTATTGGTGAAATTTTGGATGTGTTTGTTTTTCAGTTTTGCCTGGAAGTTAGAATTTACTTTTTCAGGTTTTTATCTTAATTCAAATTCAAATTGCCAGGCAAAGGGCAACTATTAAATGGTTTGACCTAATAGACAGTTATAGACTCCTCCAATCAATAACAATGGAGTACACATTCTTTGAAAGTGCCCACGGGACATTTTCCAAGATCGACCATATTCTGGGCCATAAAATGAGTCTCAGTAAATTTAAATGGATTCAGTTCATGCAGAATATGTTCTCTGGGGCTTCCCTGGTGGCTCAGGGGTAAAGAATCTGCATGCCAATGCAGGAGACATGGGTTTGATCCCTGGTCTGAGAACTAAGACCCCACATGCTGTAGGCAGCTAACCTTGTGTGCCACAGCTAGAGCTTGTGCTCTGAAGCCTGTAAGCCCCAACTACTGAGTCCATACACCTTAGAGCCCATGCTCCACAAAAGAAGTAACCACAATAAGAAGCCCATGCACTGCAACTAGAGCGTGGGCCCTGCTCACCACTAGGGAAAAAGCCTATGCAGCGATGAAGACCCAGCACAGGCAAAAAAAAAAAAAAATTAATAAATGAATATTTTTTTAAAAGTTCTCTGGCTGCTTTGAAATTGACTTGCAGAAGTCAATAACAGAAAACTATCTGGAAAATCTGCAAGTATTTGGAAAGTGAGTCATACACTTCTAAATAACCATGTGTCAAATAGAAAATCAAAGGGAAATTAGAAAATATTGCACACTAGCTTGTGCACAACACAAGTTTGAACTGCCCCTGTCTATTTCTACACAGCAGTTTTTATGAATACATACAACACTGCTCCGTGAGTCGCAGTTAGCTAAATCTGCAGGTGTGCAACTGCAAACCAGGGGCCAACTGTACAGTTATGCATGGGTTTTTCATTGTGTGAGGGGCCAGTACTCCTAACCCCAGCCGTGTTCAAGGGTCAGCTCTATACCAAATGAAATGTAAAAGAAACACAATATATCAGAATTTGTGGAATGCCATTAAAATGGTACTTTAGAGGAACACCCACATTAGAAAAGAATTTCAAAGTTTTCAAAGAGGTAGCCTCAACTTTTACTTAATAGACTAGAAAAAGGAGAGCAAATTACATTAGAGATGAGCAGAAAAAAAGAAAATAATAGCAGAAAAGAATTCAGTGAAATAGAAAAAAGAAAAACAATATGCAGTATCAACCCAGAAAAGAAATCAGTGAAATAGAAAAAGGAAAAAGAATATGCAATATCAACCCAGGGTCTCTTGGATCAATAAAGTTCATAAACCTTTAGTTTTGTCAGAGAGAAAACTAATTTAAAATATTAAGACTGGAAAATTCCCTGGCAGTCTAGTGGTTAGATCTCCATGCTCTTACTGCCTGGAGCCTGGGTTTGATCCTTGGTTGAGGAACCAAGATCCCACAATCAACAATGTATAGCAAGAAAAGAAGAAAAAAACTTAGGACTCAGAGATGTGACATTCCTGCAGATTCCACAGATACTGAAAGGATAATAAGGTAATAGTATGAACGTGCTTACGCCAGTAAATTTGACAAATTAAATTAACAAATTGTTTGAAAAACACAAGCTACCAAATTTTACTCAAGAAGAGATAGATAATCTGAGTAGTCTTTTGTTTATGAAAGAAGTTGAGTTGGTAGTGAGCAACCCTTCCACAAAGGAAACTCCAGGCCCAGAAGGAATCACTAGGAAATTCTACCAAACACTTAGAGAAGGAGTCATGCCAAATTCTGCTCATTCCTGGCAGATATTAACTGGGACCCCCTACACCCACCCTGTAATGTCAATGGAGACTAAGTGGCACTGGACTTCCACCTTCACCTGGCAGTCACACGGTGCCTCCTCCACTGCCTGCTTGAGTGGGGAGATGAGACTCCCGCCAGCACTCCTCAGTGATGAGGCTGTGTCCTGGGGTCAGTAGAAGCCACGTGAGGAGTGGTGCCAGGACACTCTGGCTGCTCCTAGCCAGAGGGTCATCGGAGAAGCCTACCAGGATGTAGAACTCCTGCAGTTGCCCAGCAGTAACAGGGAGCCCCTGGCCTCCTCACAGTCCCCGGTGGGAAACCCTGACATGTGCTTCCACTCTGCCAGGCTGTCCTCCCTCCCTGTTGGAGCAGAGTCCACGGAAGACAGTGAAATCAGGTCATTTAAATAAAATCCAGTCTTATAATAGCCAGAATGTCCAGATTTCAGAAATCAGTTATCATGTCAAGAAGGAGAAAAATCTCAACTTGGATGAAAAAGGGCAACGTAGGCACCCTGCTGTGGAGATGATAGGCTTGTTCAAATTATCTGATGAGGCCACCATAAAAATGCCTCAATAAACAATTACAAACACACTTGGAACAAATGCAGAATTTTAAAAATCTCAGGAAATAGAAGATATAAAGAAGAACCAAATGGAGATTTTAGAACTGAAAAGTGTAATAACCAAAATGAAATATTCAGTGGATGGATTCATGAGAAGAATGGAGGGGACAGAGAAAAGAATCAGTGAACTTGAAGACATCAATAGAATTGATACCAGCTGAAAAAACAGAAAAGAGACTGAGAGAAAAATGAACAGAACCTCAGAGACTGGTGGGACTATAACAAATGCCTAATATATGTGTCACTTCCTTGGTGGCTCAGATGGTAAAAGCATCTGCCTACAATGCGGGAGACATATATATGTCACCAGAGTTCTGGAAAAATAGAGTAGGGTGGAAGTGAAGAAGCACTCAAAGAGGTAGCTGAAAACTGGCCAAATTTAGCAAAAGCCATAAGCTTATAGATTCAAGTAACTGAGAAAGTCCAAGCAGGATAAACCCAAACCAGGTGGTGCAGTGATAAAGAACCCACCTGGCAATGTATAGACATGGATTCGATCCCTGGGTCAGGAAGATCCCCTGGAGAAGACAATGGCTATGCATTCCAGTATTCTTGCCTGGGAAATCCCATCGACAGAGGAGGAGCCTGGCAGGCTACAGTCCATGTGGTCACCAAAGATTAGACATAACTTAGTGACTAAACAACAAAGAAACATTAGACACATTAGAGCCAAACTTACAAAAACTATAAAGAAAAAAATGAAAACAGAAAGAAGTGATACCTTACCTTCAAGAAAAATTTTAAAAATGAAATAACAGCAGATTTCTCATCAAAATGAACTATAACCTACTGTATAGTGTGGGGCACTCAATGCTCTGTGGTGGCAAAGGGGATACATGTACACATGTTACTGAATCACTTTGCTGTAGAGCAGAAACTAACACAACACTGTAAAGCAGCTATATTCCAATAAACATTTAAAAAACAAAATTCAGAGGCCAGAAGGAAGAGTCACAGCATTTTCCAAATGCTGATATAACTGTTAAACCAGAATTCTATATCCCCCCCCAAAAAATCTTTCAATGATGAAGGTGAAATCAAGACATTAGATCTACGTTAAAAGATTGCTATAGGAATTTCTCTAAAGAGAAAGGAAATTATAAAAGAAAGATTCTCAGAACGTTCAGAACGAAGAAAGAACTGTAAAAATAAAACATGGTAAGTACAATTTGTTGCTGTTTAGTTGCTTAGTTGTGTCCGACTCTTGGGCAACTGCGTGGACTGTAGCCCACCAGGCTCCTCTGTCCATGGGATTTCCCAGGCAAGAATATTGGAATGGGTTTCTTCTCTAGAGGATCTTTCTGGACCAGAATTGAACTCACGTCTCCTGAGCATTGGCAGGCAGATTTCTTTACCACTGAGCCACCAGAGAAGCTCAGTTAACAAATACTGCTTTTCCTTTTTCTTTTGAGTTTTCTGTGTTATATCTGATGGTTAAAGCAAAACTTATATCATCATTGGGGACACTGAGTAAATGGCTTAAGGATCCCTGTCTTATTTCTTACAACTGCATGTGAACCTCCAAATAAAAAGTTTAACTTTAAAAAATGGGCAAAAAGATGTAACCTTTCAGTTTACCTAAGAATATGTACAAGAGAAGGTACACATCTAAGGAACTAAGTGGATGGCAAAGAAGCATGTGAATGAAATGTTAAGGATCACTGGTTATTGAGGAAATGGAGATTGATGCCCTGTGAATTGCCTCTATGTCTGCAGAATGGCTGATATGTCAGAGACAGACTCTGACATGTGTTGAGTGTGAGGAGGCACTAGATCTCCTTCTCACCAGTTGTGGAGGTTGAAGATGGTACAGTTCCTCTGAGAAATAGTTTGGCAGTTTCTTAAAGTGAAACACGCACATACCATATGTCCCAGCCATCTTCAGTTCAGTTCAGTTCAGTTCAGTCGCTCAGTCGTGTCCAACTCTTTGCGACCCCAGGAACTATAGTGCACCAGTCCCCTCTGTCCATGGAATTTCTCCAGGCAAGAACACTGGAGTGAGTTGCCATTTCCTTCTCCAGGGGATCTTCCTGAGGGATCAAACCATGTCTCTCTTGTCCGCTGCATTGGCAGGTGGATTCTTTACCACTATTGCCACCTGGGAAGCCCTTGAAATAAATGCTATATGTGTGAAGTCACTTCATTCATGTCCGACTCTGAGACCCCATGGACTGTAGCCCACCAGTCTCCTCTGTCCATGGGATTCTCCAGGCAAGAATACTGGAGTGGCTTGTGATTTCCTTCTCCAGGGGATCTTCCAAACCCAGAGATCATACCACATCTTTCTGTATCCTGCATTGGCAGGCAGCTTCTTTACCACAAGCATCACCTGGGAAGCACTGAGTGTAAAAACTGAAAGAAAATAGCATGGACATGTGGTTCCACTGATGAAAATCTGCAAACCTAATCCACAGTGACAGGACAGAAGCAGACCCTTGCTGGTACCCTTTGTCTGCGTCTATGTTTTTGCTGCCCCATCTCGCTCACACCTAGTGCTTGTCTTCCTCCTCTTTTGGCCTCTCAGCTCAGCCCTGCTCTCCTCACCCTGCGCTCACTCTCTGTCTTCAGTCCTTCTGCTAACCTCAGCTGTGTGTCTTAGCTCTCCCTGTGAGCTCCAGACCCCAGCCCTCCAGGGGACATGTCTGCTTGGCCATCACATGCACCCTCACGTAGGCCAGGTCCAGTGCTGGCCCTTCTTCTGTCTCTCTCCCCATGTCCTCTCCTTTCAGCGACACACCAGCACCCTCTCCATAGCCCTGGCCAGGAACCCAGACCGGGTTTTCAAGTCTTATGTCCACAGTTTATCACAAGCCCTGTCGATTGCTCTTCCTAAGCATGTTATTCCTGAATAATTTCATTCATTCCTCATTTCTCTGCATCCGGAGCAGTGCTGACTCCACAGGCAATCACTGTCTGTTAGTGAACAAGGACAGGTGTCCTGCACATGCAGCCCACCCCTGTTTCAGCCACTTGTTTCCAGCACCAGCCTCCTGCTCCTGAAGGGTCCCAGCAACTCCCAGATGGGCTGTTCTTCTCATCTTGCTGGTCAGTTTCCCAGAGTCAAACAATCATGGTGAGCTGTGTTGTTCCTCTACACCGCTTCTCACTGTTCGCTGGCTCAAAAGTGCAGCCTTCAGCCTGGCTCTGGAAGCGCTGGGTTTCCTCCAGCCCTGGCCTGCCTCTGTCCTGTGTACTCCCTCTCTGCCTTCTGCCTGGTCACAGGCAGCTCTCACGGCTGGCCTGCCCTTACCCACTCCTCTGTCTTCTGGGCCTTCATCCTCCATGTTTCCTAGCTCAAGGGGGTTCCTGCCCTGGCTGCATTGGAAGGCTCTCACCTCTCCTCTGGGTGCAGCTTGACCATCACATCCTCTGGCCAGCTGCTCTTCCTCCTGGGTGGCATGTGCACGGAGAGGCACCCTCGCCTGTGTCTTCGCCCAGTCCTATGCTGGACCAGCAGCCTGGAGGTGCATATGGGCATCTGGCAGGTGTCCTGTGAATATTTCAGTGAGAAAAAGACAACAAGGCAAACAGTGCCATGGACTGTCCTCCACAGTAAAAGTGCACTTTATTTCTAGCTGACAGGAAGAATTTTTTTTAATGCTGTAAATGGATTTAATTTCTCATTTGCTCTAATTTCAGATTGAAGAGGAGATAAAAGGGTGTTTGCAGTTTCTGCAGTCTGTTTACTCAACGTTTGGCTTCTCCTTTCAATTAAATTTGTCAACAAGACCTGAAAACTTCCTGGGAGAGATTGAGTTATGGGATGAAGCTGAAAAGGTAGGGAGAAGCAAAGTGTTACCTTTCATTTTACCTTTCATGAAGTTGTGATGCTTTGCAGTGGAAATTAAAGACTGGGAAGTTTGGGATAAATGTGCTAATTGTAGAACACAATTAATCCAGTTTTCTTCAAATACCAATAAGAATGATACCTAGCATTTGTTTCACACATTAGTTTATATCAGGTTTTTGTTTGTAGTCTTTTCAGTGCTGCTTCCTAATAACCAATTTCATAAGTTTTTCAAGAAGTCCTCTGGCTCATTTTTCAGCAGCTCTGGTTAGACCTCTGGCTGTGGGACCAGTGTAGGTCCCTCAGCTCCTCAGAGCCAGATTAACCCCAGGCTTTCTCTGTCCTACTTTCAGAGTTGTAATGAGTCGTTAAGAGCACTCCAGCCCCACACACACACCACAAGCAGACAACTGTGTCTGGAGCCCAGCGAGTACTGCAGTGTAGACCCCAGCATTCCTGGGAGCCAGAGACATGGCGAATGTGAGACAGGACAGATAGACGGCAGGGAGAAGGGGTGCAGGGCAGCATATACAGCCAGGCCTAAGAGCAGTGGTTCCAGCCCTGGCCCGACCTTGCATAAACCTGAAGCTTTCTGACCCTCAGCCTCTCCAGCCGGGCTCCCAGTCCCTGTGTCCTCAGAGGCTCCTGCCGTATGCTCTTCCCCAAAACCTAGCTTAAAAAATTTTTTTTAATTCCCTGAAACTCCTCCCATCCCTCAGCTGCTGTAGCTGGGCCTCACTTTGTCTGAGAACATGCATCAGAGTCCCTTCAGAAACGCTCCACCCCGCCTTCAGAAACGCTCCACCCCCAGGGTCACCTCCTCATGGCACTCCACTCCCAGGGTCACCTCCTTGGGGCCCTCCACCCCCAGGGTCACCCCCTTAGGGCATTCCACCCACAGCGACACCCCCTCCGGGCCCTCCACCCCCAGGGTCACCCCCTCGGGGCCCTCTACCCCAGAGTCACCCCCTCAGAGCAGTCCACCCCAGCGTCACGGTTCGTGTCCCAGTGCACGGGGACAGTGACAGAAGCCTGGCTGCCACCCAAAGAGCCCTGAGCCTGCTGGTGTGTGCACACCCACCCCTGCCAGCAGCACGGGTGTCTCCACTGCCCGCTGGTCGGAAGGACTGTGCGCAGCTGAGTCTGCAGACCATGGAGGGCCTCCCTTTTCCACACCCCAGGGGCCACCAGGGGCGCTGCCCACCAGCCGCAGGTACAGCGATGGGGGAGAACAAAAGGAGCACAGCCTGCCCCCACCCCAGAGTGTCTTACACCTGCACATGGAGTGCACTGGGGCAGGGGAGAGCCTGCTTGCCCTTTACCATGCAGGGTCCCTCCTGAGGGGCTGGAAGTGTGAGGTGGGGGGGGGCTGAAGAGGCAGACGAGCCCGAGTTCCCCTCCCAGCTCTCATTGGGATTCACTGGACATGTCAGTGAGTGATCGTTTCGCCCCCAGTTAAGTGTCTGTTTCCTGAGACCAGGCACCATCTTAATCATCTTCCTGTGTCCTCACCCAGACTTTACTGACTGTGAGAGGCTCAGTAAGAACAAGTAGAACTAACATGGAATGTAGTGAAGATTGACAGTGACTTACTATTTTCAGCTATAGGACAAAAAGAAAATGTACAATGAAGAGGAAGTTATTAATGTTCTCTTCTTATTAAAAAATAGCAACTACAGAATAGCTTGATGGAATTTGGGAAACCATGGAAGATAAACCCTGGAGACGGAGCATTTTATGGTCCTAAAGTAAGTAGGCAATATGCCTCGAAAAGAGTAAAACTGGAAAGTAAAAACTGTGTCTAAGCAAACGTCTGTGAATTTACAGATTGATATAGAAATCAAGGATGCTCTTGGCAGATACCATCAATGTGCTACAGTCCAGCTGGACTTTCAACTGCCTATAAGATTTAACCTTACATATGTGAGGTAAGTGACTGTGATGAATAACACAGGACTGATGTCTTAAATACTGTTATTCACACCTTAGCAACGTAAGAACGAGCATCAGTGAATGTCTATCTGTGTACAGTGCATTCAGCATTTGTTCACCTGCTTCTTATCTTGTTGGAGGTCAGCCTTCATTTCCTCAGGCCCTGGTCAGTGGGATGGTGAAGATTAGAACAGTGAACAGATAGAGAAACACACCCCAGACGGTGATATCTCCCTGAGGTGGAGGAGGGGGCTTTGTACAGGCTGATCCTGGGTCCGTGTCTCCAGGACAAGGTGGTTGCCCAGGAGAGCAGACAGAAAAGGCTGTTTCATCACTGCAAACAAGCAATTAAAAAATTTTTTTCTCAATACAGAATAAAGTCGACTTTGTGTATATGTGTGTATGTATGTGTATGTGTGTCTCTGTGTGTCTGTGTGTATGTGTATAGTTGTGTAAGTTTTATCATTGTCTGGAGCAGTGCCCACCACCCCGATTGTGATCCATCAGACCAGCACACTCCCGTTCCTCTGTGGTCACACCCTCCCCTCCAGCCCCCAGCAGCCACTGGCCTGCTCTCCTTCACTTATGCAGAAAGTCACACACGTGGGGTCATGCTGTATGTCACCTCTGAGGGTGGCATCCCCTGTCAAGGGCATGCGTGGCAGCAAGGTGACTTGTCACCAGTGATGTTAACCTCTATTGCTCAGGTAAAATAGAATTTGCCAGGTTTCCCCACTGCAGAGTTTCTTTACTCCCTTTCCATAATCTGTTCAGAATTGTGACTTTCCTGGTGATGCATATGCTGAGTGGTTTTGGACTGCATCCTAGATATTGTTAATATTATACTATGAGATGCTGGGTTTTGTTTCTTTTTTCTATAGCAATTTTTTATTGATGTATTTTAGCTGTCCTGGGTCTTCATTGCTGTGCCAGCTTTTGTCTAGTTGCAGCAAGCGAAGGCTACTCTCGGTCATGGTGCATGTGCTTCTCATTGCGATAGCCTCTCTTGTTGTGGAACACAGGCTCTAGGGTGTGTGGGCTTCAGTAGTTGCAGCTCCCCAGGCTCTAGAGCACAGGCTCAGTAGTTGCGGTGCACGGGCTTAGTTGCTCCGCGGCATGTGGGATCTTCCCGGACCAGGAATCAAACCCGTGTCTCCTGCATTGGCAGGCAGATTCTTCACCACCGAGCCACCAGGGAAGCCCTGGGTTTTGTTTCAGCCCTAAGCAGACTATTGATTTTTTAGCAGTCATTGTGCCTGGGCAGGTTCAGGCTGTAATTTCCAGCCTGCCTTCTGTGGCTATAATGTCAGCTTAGTTCACCAAGCCTATGTACTACATACTCAGCCCTCTGTATCCATATTCAACGCCCGTGGGGGCCCATGGTATCCATTGCTACATAGGAAGGACTCAAGCATTCCTGGATCTCAGCATCGGTGGGGCCTCCTGTCCGGTGTGCGCCACCCCAGGTCCAGGTCCAGGTCACATAGCTTGGTTCTCGAGGCTTCTGTGTGCTATTGGGTCAGGTCCTTATACACGTGGTGAGTGGTGAGGCCAGGCAGCTCTCCCATGCCCCCTGCTGTCTGATTTTCCTGAAGTCCTTTCTGCAGTCCGTGGCCAGGAGGCTGAGCTTTAGCTTCTCTGCCCCACATGCTCTTCCCAGACCCTCTGTGTCACACACCACGCATCAGGGGGCCAGAGTGAGCAAAGGGACTCACCCCGTGCACCTGGGCTCAAGGCTGTCTGGTCAGACAGAAGGGTCCCTGCCTCAGAGCTTTAGGTGCCTGTTTACTCTCTGTGCACCGTGGGAATACTGGGGGCTGGAGGAAGAGAGCAGGAAAAAGAAACAGAAGGAAACCCCAGAACCACCCCCTCCACTCTTTCTGAGACTTAGTGGTTTTTTTTTTTTTTTTCTGGCTCCTGGCCAGAAAGCAAGGATTTCTCCCAAAGCTTTTCCTGTCTGCACCTGTTGTGTATTCTTGATCGTGGACTGTCTTTATGTCCAGGCCTTACTAAAGGGAAGACAAAATTACCAGGACCTAAGTGCTGGTTTGGTGGCGCTTGAGAGTTGGGTCTTCTTGCGTGTAACTCAGTTCTCCCAGCCCTTTTGTTCTCTTCTGGGTCCACGTCTGTGTCCAGTGAGAGTACTGGGTGTGACATGCTTACTTCATTCCACCTGGAGCCAGCTTCTTTCAAAGACATTCCCCTGACTTGAATTGGACAAAATCACAATATCCTTCCTTTAAATGCTCCTCTTCTCAACATGTCCAATTTTAGATGCAGTGTTGATTAGACAATGTGTTGAGATCTCTTTCATTCAAAAGTTACTAAGGCAAGAAAGGAAAAATTATTGGCATATTTTAAATCTAATAATTTTATTAGACTATTTTCCTGATAAGATTCTTATAATAAATGAACAACCACCAGTTCCCCAGAGCATATGATATTATAGGTTGATCTCAAGTTTGTGTTCAACCAACAGTAATTTCACTTTGGATTCCCTGTGTTGTGTTTTAATTAATAATTATAGAACTACACTCAGAGTTAGGTCCTGGGGGAAAGTAAAGAGCTGAAGGAATGCTTGCAGTGTTCATATGGAGTTACACCAGGACATAAGAATAATAAAAATTATCGGAATATAAAGGGGAAAGCACAGAACCATCAAGAATAAATTTGGGCCTTTTGGAAAAGATATTATCTGGAGTTTATATTTTCAAAACCATCTTTCCCTAGTAACCTACTATTAATAAAATTAGGAGTAGGGGGACTTCATTTATGCTGAAATGGCCCAACTAGTTTAACAAAAGTTGAATACTACTGGCCATCTAAAGGGGATGTGGAGAAGAAGCATATCAGGCAAGCCAGCATCCATCCATCCATCCACCCATCTACCCATCCATCTATCCTCATCCATCCACCCACCCA
>SJYA01002696.1:1637745-1651609 GCA_006410615.1 Neotragus moschatus
CCACCCACCCATCTATCCATCCACCTATCCATTCACCCATCTATCCATCCATCCGTCCATCATCCTAGGTGTGTGGATGACAGGGACTGGAGAGCATAAGTGGAAGCAGTGGTCTGTAGACCAGGTAAGAGATGACAGTTATAACAAGGAGGCTGTAATAGTAGAAATGAGAAAAGTAGAGGTATACAGGATTTATTTTGGAGGCCCAACCAGTGTGATCTGTTGTGGCTTAAATATGAGGAGAGAAGGATGGAGGAGCAGTGAGGTCATTATCTTGATCAAGTTTTCTACCCAAGAAAACAGAGTTTAACATGAAGAGGCATATTGCCACCCATTACCTTCGGTAGTGCTGAAAGGCATTGGGTAAAATGTAATTCATTCCAGTGAGAGGAAAGGAAATAAATTTTCCTATTACTATTAAAAAAAACATCTATTTAGAAAACAATGATAACATGTTTACTTATTTGAGAATAAGACAAATAGCCTGTTTGTACTTTTACTCACAGTTGTGCTGGGATATGTAGACACATTGAAAAAAGACAAAATCATCACTATGTGTAGATGCTAAGATGTCAAGAAATCCAACAGGATCAGATGGAGGGAAAATTAAAACTAATAATAATAATAATTAAAAAAACTAATAATAGAGTTAAGTAGGGTACCTAGCAATAAGGTCAATGCAAACATCAGTTTGCTTTCATATATATATTAAAAACAACCCACTGGGAAATGAAAACAAATTTCAGAAACAACAACAAAAACCAAGTAACTATCTAGGAATAAACTTAACTATATATATATAATATATATATGAAGTATATACTGCTGCTAGGTCACTTCAGTTGTGTCCGACTCTGTGCGACCCCATAGACGGCAGCCCACCAAGCTCCCCTACCCCTGGGATTCTTCAAGCAAGAACACTGGAGTGGGTTGCCATTTCCTTCTCCAATGCATGAAAGTGAAAAGTGAAAGTATATACTATAAAACTTAAAGGCCAAAAAGTTACTTAAATGAAGATTCATACACGTTATTGGAATGGGAAGAATAATATTTTGAAGATACTGATTCTCTTCAAGGGTGTCTTTGAATCTAATGTAATTTCAGCTGAATCCACTGGGATTATTTGGGGGAACTTGACATTGATTTTAATGTTTACCTGAAAGTGTGTTGTGTCCATGTAAGCATAGTTTAAGTCATTACTTGCCCTTCTTAAGGTTAGAGCCAGTTTTAGTTCTTTTAAAATAAATGACAGGACAGCAATTTCTGGTACCCAGAGGCCTGTGAAAGGATTGTGTGGCTTCTCTTTCATTACCTCTGCAAAACATTATATGACAACCAGGAACATCCACACTGCTTCCAGGTTGTGGGGTGAATCATTTCTTCACATATCTGAGCAGGACTGACCTGGGCCCCCACCCTACCCAGAAATCCTCTTGGCTCTGACAGAGGACGTGGCCTGCAGTCAGTGTGCCATGACCCTCAGCAGAGGTGACTGGCAGGGATGAGATCCAGACTCACCTGAAGTGAGTTCAGTGAATGACTCTCTGTTTTTGTTTGCTTGTGTGTACATGAGTTTTAGTAGTAACTAGCTAGTACAACCCTATAAATAAAAATTCCTCCTGAGAACTTTGTAAGCATTGTGAAGACATTAATCTTCCTGGGAAGAGTGTACACAGATCTTGGAGTGAGTTACTTCATTACAGTTAACAGTCATATTTTGCCTTTTACATCTTTTTTGAAAGAGGGGAGAGAATCCTCCAGTGTAAGGAGCATGTCATGAAGATTTCAGGTCTGTAAGGGGAATTAGACCAGGAATGTTTTGAAATGTAATGTGGGGGGATAGCATTTACAGGGTGGCATGGCAGTGTGTTTATAGCGGGTGGTGTCAGGAGTGGGCGCGTTTGGACCATACAAGGTGGCTTGTGAGCTGATGTTTGCTGATGCTGAGAAAGGGTTATATGCAATGCTCTCTAGTTTTGTATATGTTCTCAATATTCTCTAATAACTAATGACTGTTATACTAATTAGACAAGGTTGGTAAATTTTTTGCCAGCCACGGTGGTCATACCATTAACCCAAATTAATAGAATACCAATGTATTCTAATAGAATACAGAAACATATTTTATTTCTTCAATGTCTTTGGTAATTGTTCAATAAATTACTGGTGGAGTAAGCCATAGTTCAAAATAATGTTAATTTTAAAATGTAATTTGTTAGATTGCCTCTTGATATGAGGTAAACTGGTAACTGAGATTAAAGCTGGTAGTTTAAAATAATCAGCAGACTTTTGATAGAAATAGTGATCTAATATTACCTTGCTTTTTCCTAGATGATATATTTCATTTCCCTTTGGTTTATTAAAGATATTATAATTTGAAAGAAAAAGCCCTTTATTTCTAATTAATGCATGGCACATTTATGTTTAAAGATAATTCATGAGGAATCTTTTACCTAGTTTGGAAAAATAACTTTTAAATATAAGGTAAGAAGATAAAGTTATTCCTGAGTCTGAAGAGAACATTACATGTGCAATTTTAATTTTTCAGTAAGGATGGGGATGATAAGAAGAACCCTGTGATCATTCACCAAGCCATTTTGGGGTCAGTGGAAAGAATGATAGCCATTCTCTCGGAAAACTATGGGGGGAAATGGTGAGTAATGTGGGAAAGCTACATGTTTCCTGTTCTTTGAAGTCATGTCTAAAGATAAAATTAATATGAAAAAAAATGATGGCTCCTACCTTATAATTAGCAAGTGTCCAAACACCAAATAAAAAATTCTTGTGGCATCTGCCAGACCAGGAAACAAAACAAAGAAAACAAAGGCAGAGTGGCATAACCCTGTCATTTACCTTTTTGGGAACTTGGTGAAATGAGAAAGTAGTCTTTTCATGTGTGTGTCTAACCTTCAAAGATCTGGTTTTTGGAACATATGTGGGCCACACTCCAGGGCATGCCCTCACCCCCATCCCCACTCTCCCATCCCCGCCCCGCTGGCTGGCCTGCTCTCCTTTCTTCCACTCACAGCCCTGTGACCACCGACTTGGGAGGAGATACGTGGACCTGGGTCACACATGGCCCCAAAGCCAGAGGCCATCTGCAGTGGCAGCCCCACCTGGGGATAGAGGGGCAGGTGAACTCCCTGAGGGCAGCTTTGAGTGGTTCATCTGGTCACCTTCTGTGTCCCCAGGGAAGAATGGCTAGAGGTATGAGTTACACTGATGTGTGGGCTCTAGTTATTGCTTTGGCTACAAGGTCAGACTTAGAGATAATTAGGCTAGAAAATGTAGATTTGATCACTCAAAACGGTCCACAAGGATGGTGTTGCCTGAGTCTGTGTCTGTCTCCGAGATTTATTTTGTGATCTTAGAGAAGCATCCTGAGGTGTCACAGGGTGTCCAGGCTATTACAGGTACAGATACAGATATGAATGTGTGTGCCTCCTAAGCGTGAGTTAACTTGTTTGTATTTCTCTTCAGTTGATTCCATTGTAAGTAGCACAGTGAGAGATGGTGGGTCTTCACAAGAGCAGTAGAGCTAGGGGATCTGGAGATGGGGTGGTGTACTTCCCCATGGAGCTGCTGTGCACACCCTCCACAGTTTACACTGCGAGCCTTTGGGCACCTGCTGAGTGCTGGCAGAAGACCCTGAGATGGGAACTAGAAGTGTGTAGAATGTGGCTTTCTGGGGCTGGTGGCTGGGTCTGGGGCGAGGGCAGAGCTCAGAAGGAAGCATTTACTATATTTCCCTATTTCATCATGTATATAATTAGATTTGTCACATGTATTATTTTGGTTTGTAATTTAAGAATAAGTATATAAAAACGTGCATTCACTGAATGCAATCCACAATAATCTCCATGCATTTCCCTACACCTTCAAACTAAATCCATGTGATGAAGAAAAAAGCAGCCATTTCCCACATCTAACATTGCTTATCCCCACCTTTCCATCTTGAAAAACATTTTCATTCTGAAAATAATTGTAGAATCATATACACAGAGGTCTAGCACACCTGTTAGCAGTTTCCCCAGTGGTGACATCCTGTAGAACTACATACAGCATGACGAGGAAGTGACTCTGATACANGAAAAAAGCAGCCATTTCCCACATCTAACATTGCTTATCCCCACCTTTCCATCTTGAAAAACATTTTCATTCTGAAAATAATTGTAGAATCATATACACAGAGGTCTAGCACACCTGTTAGCAGTTTCCCCAGTGGTGACATCCTGTAGAACTACATACAGCATGACGAGGAAGTGACTCTGATACACTTACCAGCCTTGTTCAGATCTCGCACTTGTACACATGAATGAATTTGTGTACCCACTGGTCAGGGTATAGGACAGGTCCATTACTTACAAGGATCCCACACACCTCCTGCTCTACTCTATCCCTATACCTAGCAGCCACTAGTCTGGTCTCCACCTTCATAATCCTGTCATTTCCAGAGTCGTACAGGCTTGGAATCTCAGCGCACAGCTGTCGAGACTGGGCTTTTCCACTCCTTGGATGGAATTGCCTTGGGATCCATCCGCGGTGTCTTGAGCCCTAGTCCTCGGCCCCCTATCACTTCTGTCAGTGGGTTTATATGCGGTGACAGTTGAGCGCTCACTCGCTGAAGGGCACTGGGGCATCTGGTGCTCTGATACGGAACACTACGGTAAATTTTAGCGTGTAGGGCTAAACACGATCATGCAAACACATTTCCACTTCCTTGGGGTGGATGCTTAGGAGAGCAGTTGCTGGGTCAGATGGCCAGTGATGTTTTTAGCTCTTTCACCTGGCTGCCAGCCTGTCTTCCCCTCCCCTTCCAATCAGAAGGCCTCGTCTCCCCTTTCATCTCCTTGAGTGCTTTTCCATATAGTTTGCTTGACTTGCATCCCTCTCTTCTGAACCTGTTCTCATGTGAAGTCTTATTTAAAAAAAAAAAAAAAGTCTTCGGTTAGTTTTTAATCTTGTAATAAATGGTCATTTTGAAACATACATATTACTTACATTTTTCAGGCCTTTCTGGCTGTCTCCTCGTCAGGTGATGGTCATCCCTGTGGGGCCAACTTGTGAAAAATATGCACTTCAGGTAACATCAGAGATGTTTAAAGTACATAATCTTGGCATGTGGTCAGTGAATGTCATTGACTTGGAATGTTATTCACGCCTTAAAAGATTACATAACTAATACATTTATTTACCATCCCATGTTTTCAGTAACACCTGAGTCAAGTCTATGTAGCTGTATAAGAGCTACTTTATATCTTGTTTTTGAGAAATTGGTGTTTTAAAACATCTCATAGTTATTCTTTTCCTTGCGGCTCTGTTAGGGAAGAATACTTACATTATCTGTTGCTGTGTAACTTGGCACCTTAGAGCAAAAAAACAGGCATGTATTACCTCACAGTTTCTTTGGGGCAGGATCTGAGCCATCATGGCTGGTGGGCTCTGGCCCAGGCGCCTGGTGAAGCCACAGCCCTTGGGAGCTCAAAGGTCCCAGCTAGGGAAGTAGTCTCAGCCCTTTAAGCTCATCTCAGAACTTATGTGCCATCACTCCCTCTCCACTGTGGTCAAATGGACCAACCTGGGACCATACCAGGGTGTGAATATTGGGCAGAGGGGATGCTGGGGCTCATCTTGGAGGCTGGCTACCATACTACCCTACCCTACACAGGAGTACTCATGAAAGTGTCTTGTTGTCTTGTAGATATCCAGTGACTTCTTTGAGGAAGGATTCATGGCTGATGTTGACTTAGATCGTGGCTGTACAGTAAATAACAAAATACGAAATGCACAGCTGGCTCAGTATAATTTTATTTTCGGTAATCTAAATCTATATATATTTTCCCAAATGCTTGTTTTTTCCACTTTAATTCAAAAAAAAAAAACCTCACCAAAAAAAAAGAATATGGTATAACTGCTTGATTATGACAAATAACTGTTGAATACTTAAACACAAAGAAAAGCCTGTGATGTTTCTGGCTAGATACTCTGTAATTTTCTGGAAGAAGACAGGAAATTTCATGTGCATCCTGTGGTGTAGTATTACCAGCAATAATTAATATCTCAAACCAACAGTGGAAAAACTATGTAAATGATCTTATCAGTAGAATTATACTCTTCATGTTTCAGCCATGTGACAGGCCTGAAATAATATCCTTTGCTTTTCTGGTTTATTAGAACTCTTTAGGATTCAAGTAATGAGTAGGGAAAGTTCCAAATTTAAGATGATCAAAAGAAAAGAATTAAATGAAAAAAGAAAATGTCCCTGAAGAACAGGAGCAATTAGATATCTAATCTAAAATTTTGACTGTAAGAGTAATTTAAAACCAAGGGAGACTGATATTGACATGCCTGTGGGCACAATGTGGTTATCTCCTGTTAAGTTGAAAGTTTCTGTAGAAGGCAAAATAAATATGCAGCTGGTGGTCCTGTGGGCAGTTTACTATCAAAAGTGTTTATAATGGGTATTGGTGATGGTTCAGTCAGACTTCTTTTGGTGACAGAGATTTCACATTAGCTTAGACATGATAAAATGTATTGGGAGTGGGAGTGTCTCACGCCATGGAAGGTAGAATTCAATAGCCAAACCATTAGCGAAGTAACTGGGACAGGAGGGAACTCCATCCTGACCAGGACCATTTCTCCCCATTTCTGTTGCCTTTTGCTCTAGTTCTTTATGCTTTCTTGATCTACTTTATTCCCTCTCCTTGATGGCCAGTGTCTTCCTTCCAAGTGGCAAGACACATAACTGCAGAATTCTGCATCATCTCACAGTATGGGTTGCGAGAACAGACCTTTTACTTATACTCTAGAACATTCTGTCAGCTGGTCGACCTGTGTCTGGTACCCACCCTGATTCATCAACTGTGCCAGGTGGAGTTGGGGAGTCTGTAAGAGCTCTCTGTTCCTATTGGTACCCCCACAAACACCACAGGTGTTCTCCAAAATGGACAGTAGACCAACGGGATTAGAAGTTATTCCTTGTCTCCAGAAACTTACTCTCAGTGGATGACTCAATGGACATTAGATTGATATTTGGTGATTAGTGCTAAGAAGGAAACTCAATGCGACACAGGCCATGTGATTGCTGACTTAATATTTAGTAAAGTGTTGATTTAAAATAGATTTATTTCCCTGTGTTTTCTACAGTGGTTGGAGAAAAGGAAGAGACAAATAATGCTGTAAATGTTCGAACAAGAGACAACAAAATTCATGGGGAGATCTCAGTAACTTCCACAATTGATAAACTGAAGAATCTCAAGCAGTCACGTACCCTGAATGCTGAGGAAGAGTTCTGAAGTCCTTTCCCTGTGCTCAGTCTGTGTAACCTCATTTTGACCCCTGAGCTTGCATTTTCCCTAATTACTATTAGTACTTCTAAGAACTTGGGACCCACTGTCAGCTCTGCTGCTGGGCACAGTGAAAAGCAAGACAGGACTGAGTGGTTGATACCCACAAAATCTGATTCACTCATGTGTCTACAAAGGACAAAGGTGGAAAGTTTTCAATTTCCTAAATGTTTTGAGAAACTTAAATGGGAAAATGTTCATCAAAAGAGGGAAATACTAGGAAATGAACAATATGAGATGTTACTGTTAAGAACTGTGACTTTTCAAAAGGTAAATCTCAAATAAAATTCTGCAAACTTTTTGAATGTGGGAAAATCTTATGTTCTAGTAACATTATATCTCAGGTATTTTTTTAACTAAAGTTTTACTAAAGTTCACACTGAAATTTTATTTTCAAAATCAGAACCAATTTGTTTTAGCTAACCTACAATCACAACAGAAGCCAGTACTAAATACTGNTCAAAAGGTAAATCTCAAATAAAATTCTGCAAACTTTTTGAATGTGGGAAAATCTTATGTTCTAGTAACATTATATCTCAGGTATTTTTTTAACTAAAGTTTTACTAAAGTTCACACTGAAATTTTATTTTCAAAATCAGAACCAATTTGTTTTAGCTAACCTACAATCACAACAGAAGCCAGTACTAAATACTGGATTACTAAAAAAGGATTCTAAACTCAAAGAAATTCAGTGTTGTATAATCTTTTGTAGTTTCCCTTGTAGGATGAATTGCCATTTCATTAAATGACAATTCTAAATGACAATTGAACCTTACTTATCTTTAGGAAACAAAATTCAAAATGTATTACACAGTGCTTCCAGGGTTACACCTATGGGTTTTTACCATAATAATTTGCTCCCCTACAATTAAATTGCTCTTTTGATGGGATCACATTCCACTGACTTACAGACTCAAATGGCTTTTCTGATTTTAACTGAGAGGAATACCTTGCTTCCCAGAACTGTATTAAAATGGCTTTATGTCAGTAGTGAATTTAGCTTGCATTCCATCAGTCTTTATTTGCTATGTGCTCTGGAATTCGAAATATAGTTAAAACCTGCTCTCTTCTGTACACACTGGTCATTTAGCTTCCTGAAGAGGTGGTGGACACAACAGTCGACCATGAATGACAGCAAATTGAACTGTATGGGTCCACAATCCCTTGGGTTTTTTTCAATAGTAGGCTTCCCTCGTGGCTCAGCGGTAAAGAACCCACCTGGGACACATGAGACGTGTGATCCCTGGATTGGGAAGATCCCCTGGAGAAGGGCACGGCAACCCGCTCCAGTATTCTTGCTTGGGAAATCCCACGGAGCCTGGCAGCTACCGTTCGTGCGGTCACAAAGAGTCGGACAGGATTGAGCAACTAACTTCTTCAATAGTAGTGAAGTCGCTCAGTTGTGTCAGACTCTTTGCTACCCCATGGAGTATAGCCCACCAGGCTCTTCTGTCCATGGGATTTTCCAGGCAAGAATACTGCAGTGGGTTGCCATTTCCTTCTCCAGGGATCTTCCCAACTCGGGGATCGAGCCCAGGTCTCCCGCATTGCAGGCAGATGCTTTAACCTCTGAGCCACCANTTTTTTTTTGCTACTTAAAAAAGTAGCAACATAGATTTTCTTCAAAAGAGAAGGATTAGATTTCATTACAGCTCATGTGTGTTCACTGTTGACATGTGAGCAGTCTTCTTGCCTGTGATTGGTTGTGTGCGTTTGTGAGATGATCGCTGTGTCCTCATCCAGGGTCTGCTGATCTGAGGCCCTTTCACACATGTGAGTCAGCACAGTTAACTGAGCCCCAGCTGGTGTAGTTGGGGCGCCATTGATGCATTGTAGGCCTGTTTGCTGTTGCAGCATCACCCTCGGTGGGTTTGGAGCAGATCGCTTCTACCTGGGCCAGTGGCGAGAAGGTCTCGGCAAGCTCTTCAGCTTCGGGGGCCTGGGAATATGGACACTGATCGACGTCCTGCTTATTGGAGTTGGCTACGTGGGACCAGCGGACGGCTCTTTGTACATTTAGCTGCAGTTACATGCTTCAGAGAGGAGCGGAGCTTAGCAGATGTGCTTTGCCTGTGGGAATCCACGTGGTTTGAGGGACTTGTATGTGTGTTTAATGTACAGCATCTGTACTTTGCCTGCCTTGATGAAGGTAAAATAAAAAACGGTGAACCATGCTTATATGGAATTTGGTTTTCTTTGCCTGAAATCTATTTTTTTTTTCTGTGAAAAAATTTAAACTGGAAGAACAACCTGTGCAACTGAAAATCTGTTTAGTTCCTAGACTTGAGTTTTATGTTACTTACAGTGTGTCTCCAACTTGAATGTCATCTGCCGTAAAAAACATTTGAGCTATAATTGCAGAGAGTAGAAAATCTTTTCATTCTTCAGCTAAATAAAGTTAGATAAATAAATAAAGTTTAGATAAAAACTTCAGTCATCTCTTGAGTTTTGCAGTGTAATAATGTCTGTGTAGTATGGTCTTACTGTATGATTGTTTGAAATAAATGCAGAAATTTTGTGTCTGGGTCCTGTGATTGCAATTTTGTTAGTAATACAAAAGATTGCAAGAGTACTGGAAAATAAATAAAACTACAGGTTACTTTAAAATTTTTGCAGGCTTCTGTTATATTTTTTATATTAAAACATAATCTTGAATAATCATAGCAACTTTCTTTTATTATTAAGTGAAATATTTCTTTTTCAGGATATTAGTCCATTCTAATAGATTTATTCTTAATTGTCTGGTTCATTAACACACAGTGGAAATGTTTAAAAATGTGTCAATGTGATAAATGTTTTTGAGTCTTTATAAGATCTGTTGTAGACCCTTTCTTGGGAAGAAAAACATTTATTAATCCAATAACTCTTTTTTGCAAAAACATTTTTAGTTAACTTCTTAAAATTCTAGTGTAGTCAATATACAGTGTTTCAAGTGTACAGCAGAGTGATTCAGTTATGTATGTTGTTGAGTCACTAATTTGTTTTTGTCTCTTTGCGACCCCAAGACTGTAGCCCAACCAGGCTTCTCTGTTCATGGAATTTTCCAGACAAGGATACTATAGGGAGTTGCCACTTCCTTATAGTTGTGTGTGTGTATGTGTATGTGTGTGCCTTTTTTCAGATTCTTTTCCATTATAGGTTATTACAAATATTGACTGTCATTCCTGTGCTATACAGTAGGACCTTGTTGGTTATCTGTTTTATTTAAAGTACTGTGTGTATGTTAATCCCCAATTCCCAATTTATCTATCCCAGCCTTTCTGCTCTGGTAACCATAAATTTCTTTTCTGTGTCTGCAAGTCTGTTTTCTGTTTTGTATATAAGTTCATTTGTATAATTTTTATGATTCCACGTATAAGTGATATATGGTGTTTATCTTACTCTGTCTGACTTGCTTCACTTGGTGTGATCATCTCTATGTTCATCCATGTTGCTTCAAATGGCATTATTTCATACTTTTCTATGGCTGAGTAATTATTTGTTGTTCAGTTGCTCAATTGTGTCTGACTCTGCAACCCCATGGACTGGAGCATGCCAGGCTTCCCTGTCCTTCAGCATCTCCTGGAGCTTGTTCAAACTCATGTCTATTGAGTTGGTGATGCCATCCAACCATCACATCCACTGTTGTCCCCTTCTTCTGCCTTTAGTCTTACCCAGCATCAAGGTCTTTTCTGATGAGTCAACTCTTTGTATCAGGTGGCCAAAGTATTGGAGCTACAGCTTCAGCATCAGTCTTTCCAGTGAAGGACTGAGTAATTTTCTATTGTATATATGTACCACATCTTCTTTATCCATTCCTCTGTGGATGGACATTTAGGTTGTTCCACACCTTGGCCGTTGTAAATAGTGCTGCTATTAACATTGGGGTGTTTCCGAGTTAAGAATTTTCATCTTTTCTGAATATATGCCAGAGAAGTAAGTTTGCTGAATCATATGGTAGTTCTGTTTTTGGTTTTTGAAGACGTGTCCATACTTTTCTCCATAGTGGCTGAACCAATTTACATTTCTGTCAAGAGTGTAGAAGGGTTCCTTTTTCTCCACACCTCCAGCATTTATTGTTGATAACTTAGACTTTTTGGTAATAGCCATTTTGACTTGTGTGAGGTGATACCTCATGATAGTTTTCATTTGCATTTCTGTAATAATTAATGATGTGAGAGTCTTTTTATATGCCTCTTGGCCATCTGTATGTCTTCCTTGGAGAAATGTCTATTTAGAACTTCTGCTCGTTATTTGATTGGATTTTTTTTTTTAATTGAGCTATACAAGCTGTTTGTATATTTTGGGGATTAAGCTTTGTTGGTTGCCTCTTTTACAAATATTTTCTCCTAGTTTGTATGTTGTCTTTTTGTTTTGCTTGTGGTTTCCTTTCCTGTGCGAAAGCTTTTTAGTTCAATTAGGTCTTTTTGTTTTTGCTTTGCTTCTGTTAGAGTCTAGAAGTAATTCCAAAAAAATGTTGCTGCAATTTTTGTCAAAGAGTGTTCTGCTTATGTTTCCTCTAGGAATGTCATAGTATCTGATCTTTAATCCGTTTTGAGTTTATTTTATATATAGTGTTAGAAAATATTCTAGTTTCATTTTTTTACATGTAGCTGTCCAGTTTTCCCGGGGCCACTTATTGAAGAGACTCTTTTCTTCTCTTGTATGTTTTTGCTTCCTGTGTCATAAATTAATTGACCCATTGAACTTTATGTCTGCCTTTGTGTCAGTACCATACTGTCTTAATAACTGTAGCTTTTAGTATAGTCTGAAGCCAAGGAGTATGGTTCCTCTAGCTCCATTCTTTCTCAAGATTGTTTTGGCTACTTGTTCAAGTTCTGTGAAAAATACCATTGGTATTTTTGTTAGGGATTGCATTAAATCAACAGACTGCCTTGGATAGTATAGTCATTTTGGCATTATTGATTCTTCTAGTCCAAGAATGTGGCATATGTTTTCATTTGTGTTTGTGGTTTTTAGTTTCTTTCATCAGCATCTTACAGTTCTTGGAATATGGGCGTTCTGCCTCCTTAGGTAGGTTTATTTCAATGTATTTGTTTTGATGCAGTGGTAAATGGGATTGTTTCCTTAATTTCTCTCTGATATTTCACTGATAGTGAATTTTCTGCTTATGGTATCACATCTACAAACAGTGACAGTTTTACTTCTTTTCCAGTTTGGAAGTAGAAGTGAAGTTGCTCAGTCGTGTCCTATTCTTTGCAACCCCATGGACTGTACAGTCCAGCAGGCTCCTCCGTCCATGGTATTTTCCAGGCAAGAATACTGGAGTGGATTGTGATTTCCTTCTTCAGGGCATCTTCCTGACCCAGGGATCAAACCCAGGTCTCCCGCATTGCAGACAGATGCTTTACCATCTGAGCCACCAGGGAAGCCCTTATTATTTCTTTTTATTTTTCTCTGTCTACTGTGACAAGAACTTCCAAAACTGTTGAATAAAAGTGGTGAGAGAGGGCATCTTTGTCTTGTTCCTGATCTTGGAGGCAATGCTTTCAGCTTTTCACTGTTAAGTATGATGTTGACTCAGGGCTTGTTATGTATGGCCTTTATTATATTGAGGTAGGTTCCCTCTATAGCCACTTTCTGGAAAGTTATTATCAGAAATGTTAGATTTTATCAAACGCTTTTCTGCATCTAGTGTGATAATCATATGTTTTTTCCTGCAGTCTCTTAATATGGTGCATCACATTGACTGATTTGTGGATATTGAAAAATCCTTGCATCCCTAGGGTGAATCCCACTTGATCGTGCATGGTGTGGGATCCTTTTATTGTACTGTTGGATTCGGTTTACCACTATTTTGCTGAGGATTTTTGCTTCTCTGGTCATCAGTGATAATTGGCCTTTAATTTTCTATTTTTTGTGATATCTCTGTCTCGTTTTGGGATCAAAGTGTTGCTGGCCTCGTAAGAGTTTTGGAATGTTCCTTTCTCTCCAGTTTTTGGGAAGAGTTTCAGAAGGATAAGTTGTCTTTCTTCTGTAAGTATTAGAAAGACTCCACCTGTGAAGCCATTTGGTCCTGGACTTCGGTGTCTTGGAAGTTTTTAAATCACAGATTAAATATGATTACTTGTGCTTGATCTGTCTATGTTTTCTGTTTCTTTCTGGTTCTGTTTTGGAAGGTTGTGTTTTCCTAAGAATTTGTCCATTTCTTCCAGGTTGTCCATTTTTTTGGCATATAGTTGTCTGTAATAGTCTCATGTGATTCTTTCTATTTCTCTGGTGTCAGTTGTAGTTTTCTCCTTTTTCACTTTTGATTTTATTGATTGAGGCCTCTTACCTCATTTTCTTTATGTGTCAAGCTAAAGGCTCATCAATCTTGTTTATATTTTCAAAGAACCAGCTTTTAGTTTTGTTGATCTTTTCTATTTTTTAAAATTTGTATTTCACTTATTTATGCTCTGATCTTTATGATTTCTTTTCTTCTACTAAGTTTGTTTTGTTGAGTTTTTTTTTTTTTTTTTTTTTTTTTTTTTTTTTTTTTTTTTTTTTTTTTTTTTGGTTTTATTTTTTGTTTTTTT
>SJYA01002696.1:1663441-1699485 GCA_006410615.1 Neotragus moschatus
TGTCCTGGCTATTATAAATAGTGCTGCGATGAACATTGGGGTACACATATCTCTTTCAATTCTGGTATCCTCCGTGTGTATGCCCAGCAGTGGGATTGCTGGGTCATAAGGCAGTTCTGTTTGCAATTTTTTAAGGAATCTCCACACTGTTCTCCATAGTGGCTGTACTAATTTGCATTCCCACCAACAGTGTAAGATGGTTCCCTTTTCTCCACACCCTCTCCAGCATTTATTGCTTGTAGACTTTTGGATTGCAGTCATTCTGACTGGTGTGAAATGGTACCTCATCGTGGTTTTGATTTGCATTTCTCTGATAATGAGTGATGTTGAGCATCTTTTCATGTGTTTGTTAGCCATCAGTATGTCTTCTTTGGAGAAATGTCTGTTTAGTTCTTTGGCCCATTTTTTGATTGGGTCGTTTATTTTTCTGGAATTGAGCTGCATAAGTTGCTTGTATATTTTTGAGATTAGTTGTTTGTCAGTTGCTTCAGAAGGCTGTCTTTTCACCTTGCCTATAGTTTCCTTTGTTGTGCAGAAGCTTTTAATTTTAATTAGATCCCATTTGTTTATTTTTGCTTTTATTTCCATTATTCTGGGAGGTGGATCATAGAGGATCCTGCTGTGATTTATGTCAGAAAGTGTTTTACCTATGTTCTCCTTTAGGAGTTTTATAGTTTCTTGTCTTACGTTTAGATCTTTAAAGATAAAGATTAAAGATATTCCTTCTTCTGAAGTCTACTTTTCTGAGATTAATATAATCACTACTATACGAATGTTTTCCTATTTATTAGTGTTTGTCTGGTGGTGTATCTTCTTCCATCCTTTTACTTTTATAGCATATAAAAGTTTTTAAATTTAATTTTTATGTTTATATTGAATCTATATGTCTTCATATTTAATTGAATTTCTTTTAGATGCATATGTTGGGTTTTGATTTTTCATCTATTCTGACAATCTCTGCCTTTTTAATTGGGTATTTTAGATTATTTACATTTAACATCACTAGTGATAGAGTTGGATTTAAGTCTACCAGGTTGTTACTGGTAGACTTGTTACTTATTTTCTGTTTGTTCCATCTGTTCCTTGTCTTCTTTTTCATCTTTTCCTGCCTACTTTTGGATTAGTTGAATTAAAAAAAAATTATTTTCAGTCATTTTTATTCAAATTTTTTTTTAGCTTCATACTCTTTCTCCTTTTTTCCCAAGACTCCAATGATAAAATTGTTAGATTTTTTGATAATCGTCTTACACGTTCCTGAGGTGCTATTTTTCTTCTTATTTTTTAAAGTCTATATTCTCTCTGTTGTTCAGACTGGAAATTTCTAGTGTCTTTGCATTCAACTGATTCTTTCCTCTACTATCTACAATTTACTTCTGAACAATTGTCCAGAGAGTTTTAATTTTAATTATCACTTTTTTTTAGTTCTGTAATTTCCCTTCTGTTCTGTTCTTATGTCTTCTGTTTATTTTCTGACGTTTTCCTGTTTTTTATTTAAGTGTGTACGTAATTGCTCACTGAAGCATCTTTATCATGACTGCTTTAAATCCTTGTCAGAATAATTCCAACCTCCAAGTAATCTCAGCGCTGGTGCCTTTTGTTTATCTTTTTTCATTCAAGTTGTTGGTTTGTGGTGTGGCAAGTAGCTTTGTGCCCTGGCCACCTCTCTGGCATTGTGTTGCAAGACCTGTTTGATATTACTCCCATTTAAATCCTTTTTCTGTTTGGGTATAGTGTGCCAGTCCAGCCTGGGGTGCATGCAGAGCTCCTGTGGGGCTTCACTGACTCCACCCTGACAGTGGCGCAGGGACTCATGCCTTGGTGCAGGTGGTGGAACCTGGTCACAGGAGCCCTGGTAGGACAGGCTGCTGTGATGTGAACTGTCCGTAGAGGGCCAGGGGGCAAGGAGCATGTGGCTGACTGCAGGAGCTGAGGGCTGCAGTCCTACAACTTTGAGGAATCCAGTTCTTTCCACAACCATGTGAGTTTGGAGGAAGACTTCAAGATCCCAAAAGGAGCACGGCCCCATGGCATTTGAGTGCAGCCTGGTGAGACAGAGAACCTGCTAAGCCACTCAGACTCTAGATCCACAAGTGTCCTGAACCATCCACGTTTTACAGCTGTGGAAGACTGACATGCCCTTTCTGCTGCTCCTCCTCCCTCCTCATGTTCCAGGTTTCCTTCCATTGTCATTTCCTTTCCATCTGAAGAACTTCCTGTAGCATTTTTTTGTTTTTACTAGAGCAGGTCTGCTAACAACAGATTCCTTAGATTCCCTTCTGAGAATACCTTTATTTCACCTTTGTCCCCGAAACATAGTTTTGCTAAATATAGAATTCTTGGTGACAGCTTTTTTTCTCTCAGCACTTGAAAAATGCTTCTTTCTGGAGTTCATGATTTTTAATGAGAAACATGCTGTCACAGTAATAGTTTTACTGTTCACACCAAGTAACACATCATTTGTTTCTGGTGGCTTTCAAGATTTTTCTTTGTGTTTCTTTTTCAGGGATTTGATTATGATGTATCCAGGCATAAGTTTCTTTCGACTTATCCTGTTTAGGATTTGCTTAACTTCTTGAATGTGTAAGTTTCTTTTTCAAATTTGCTAAGTTTTCAGTCATTATTTTCTTATTTTTTCAGCATTACACTCATTCTCTCCTGCTGGTTCTCCGATGACAAGAATATTAGATCATTTTGTTGTTCCACATATTGTTACTGAGATTCTGTTCATTTTCAAAATCTATTCTCTCCCTGTTGAAATTGGATAATTTCTGTCTTTCTGTCTTCCATTTCACGGATTCTTTCTAATGTCACCTCCACCTGCTGTTCAGCCCATTCAGTGAGTTTTACATTTTCTTTTTTTTTTTTTTTTTCAGTTCTCAAGTTTTTATTGGGTTCTTCTTAAGTCTTCATTTTCTTCACAAAATTTCTATTTTTTTCCTCTTTTCCCAGATTTAGTGTATATGCCTTGGAACATTTTTATGATAGTGCCTGTAAAATTCTTGTCAGGTAATTACAGCATCTGTATCATCTTGGTGTTGGCTCTGCTAATAGCTTTTTCCCATACGAGTTGAGATTTTCCGGATCTTACTATGATGAGTAATTGTAGGATGTGCCAAGACAAATTGAGTGTTAGTTTATGAGATCCCAGTTTCCATTTCAGGCTGCTTTTAGCAGGCACTCAACCAGCTGGGGTCAGAATGCGTGTTCTGGCACATCTCTGTGAGCTGCGGTGCGGAGGCCAGTCGGATCACAACACTGTCCTGCTCAGCTGTGTGCTCCCCGGAGGCCAGCATTTGACGTGGAGTGCAGTTCTTCAGTCCTTTGATGTGCTCATTCTGGCTCGTCATGTCTGGGCTGTTTGGGGGTCTGCCCAGGACTCAATGCACAGATTTAATGTCCCTGTCTCGAGCTCTTTCCTCTCTGTCATCCTCAACACTCCCCCCGATGGGGGGGGAGTGGGCGCTGCCTTCTTGTTCCTGTTTGTTGAGTGAGTGTGAGTCTGCCAGTCTCTGCAGTAGTACTGCCTGGTGATGGGGAGACAGAAATGGTAGCTGGGGATCCCTCCATAGTTAGTGTGGGGTGAGATGTGGAGCAAGTCTATGCCTCTGCTCACGTTAGTGTAGGATAGAACAGTTGACAGGTCACCTCTGCCTGCAGGCAGGGGTGGTCACAGAGCTTTCCCCAGTCTCCACGGCCCTGCTCCAGTATGGGGAGACCCTTGTCAGCATAGGGCACCAAAGCTCTGCCTGCTGTCCATCCCTCTGGCTGCAGTGTTGGGTGAGGTGGGGATGGAGTGGCTGTTTTGAGGTTTCCTCTGCAGTGAGTGGGTTCTATCCTGCAGGATTGCCCCTTGTCAAGGCTTTGGGGCAGAGAGAAGAGGCTCCCCCTGGAGGCTGTTGGCCTGTACAGGGCATGCTGGCATTTGTGAGTTGTGGCCCCTGTGACTGCCAGGCAAGGATCTGTCAGAAGAACACGATGCCTGGCTGTCCTCCAGTCAAGATCCCCATGCCTACCTCCTCTTCTCTGCCCCTGAGTATCCTGCCAGCTTCTCTTTGTATTTGTGAAGAGCTTTATTTGTACACAGTGAGGAGCGGGGTGAAATGTGTACTTTGTCTGGAACCAGAAGCTGTGGATTATCTTCCATTGTGATTTACAGTAAGAAAAATCTCCAGTCACCTCCATCTTTGCCATTTCCAGTGCCCTCATCTCTCTGTCAGTTGAGTTTCTGTCTGCTGTCCTAACCATGTAGTAAAGGGTGAGTCTCCACTTTTGATGTGGACCATATACAACTTTCTCTCCTCCCTCCCTTTTGGCTCCACACCTGAGGCAAAAACCAATAAGAAAGTAGTAAGAAAACCTGCACTCTTCCTCCAGGGGTGGGGCCGGCAGGAAGCTCATGTCTTGAGAGCTCAGCCCCATGCCCCTTCCATCACCACTGGCCCTGCACTGCTTGAGCCAGCTGGTCTGGTGGCAGCCCCTGCCCCTCTCTCCTCAGGAAACCCCCTGGGTGGTAAATCTGCATCTTCTTGGTGCCCGTGACCTTACGAGTCTCAACATCCCAGTCTTCCCCTAGGAGGGGGTCCCTCCCATTCTCCTTCTGCCTCATGAACTCAAAGTCTGCTTTCTTTAAAAAAGTGTCCTGTACATCTTGTGTGTGCTCTTCTGTGTATACAGTACTCGTTCCTCTGGCTGCCTTAAAGCTTTTTTCTTCAAAAAAGTTTTTTTTTCCCTCTAGTTTTACTGAAATATAATAGACACAAAGCACTGTGTAAGTTTAAGGTATATGGAATGATTGGACTTAAATCATGACTTGATTATCACAGTAAGTTTAGTAAATATGCATCATATCATATATATGTATATAATACAGAATTAAAGAAAAGGAAACGTTTTTCCTTGTAATTGATGCAGTCGTGGCCGACTCTTTGTGACCTCATGGACTATAGCCCACCGGGCTTCTCTGTCCATGGGATTCTCCAGGCAAGAATGCTAGAGTGGGTGGCCATTCCCTTCTCCAGCAGATCTTCCTGACCCAGGGACCGAACCCAAGTCTCCTGTGACTCCTGCATTGCAAGTGGGTTCTTTCCTGCTGCATCACCAGGAAGCCCCGTATGTAACATAAGCAGCATGAATTCTCTTCATCACATTGTACAGCTTTTCCTCTCTCAGCAGTTTAACTGTGATGTCTATAGGTGTGTGTGGGCTTCTTTTTGTGGTGTTGTCTGGTTTTTGGTATTTATTCTTTTTAGTGTTCTCTGAATTCTTGGATCTGTGGTTTAATGTTTATTCTTATTTTTGGAAAGTTCTTCTTTAAAAAAAATTTATTTCTTTGGCCAGGTCTCAGTTGTGGCACCCAGGATCTTCGATCTTTGTTGTGCACACAGGATCTTTTAATTGCAGCATGCAAACTCTTAGTTGTGGGATCTAGTTCCCTGACCAGGGTTTGAACGCAGGCCCCTGCGTTGGGAATCCCAGAGTCCTTAGCCACTAGACCACCAGGTAAGTCCCTGGAAAATTCTTGACTAAAATGATCTCCCTCAAATAGTTCTTCTCTTCCAATTCTCAATTTTCTTCTGTCGTTCCAAGTACATGTATGTTAGACTGTCTGGTGGTTCCTGTAGCCCTAGAGTGCTCTGACTTGCTTTTGCCACTTTATTATCCTTATGTTTGAAGTCACATGGTTTCCATTGACCCATCCTTAGGCTTGTTGAATTTCCAAAGCTATATTCATTCTATTCATACTGGTCTGTCACAAGAATTTTCCATTGTGACATCATATAGTTTAATTCCAGCATTTATCTTTTACTCCTTCTCATGGTTTTCATCTCTCTCATGAAATTTCCTACCTATTCATGTTTGTTGCCTCCTTTTCCACTAGATGCACCAACATATTCATTACAGTTATTTTAAAATTCCTGTTTGACAGTTTCAACTGTCTGGGCCAGCAAATCTATTTCCACTGATTGCTTTATCTCTAGATTGCTTTCTCTTAGTTCTTTTTGGAAATTATAATTTTTTTTTATCGTATGCCAAACATTGTGTATACAAGGACAGTACAGAAGACTGAGGTAAACTGTATTTTCACTTGCTCTTTTGCATGTCTCTTCTGTCTGGTGTTTAGTGTGTGATGCTGAGTCTGTATAGTTAGGGGTTGAGCAGCATTTGGGCCTTACTGTTTCACTGCTGTTGTCTGTATAGCTAAGGCATCTGCTCTCTCTGAATCTGGGTGCGTCTCCCTTGTGCTTACGGGGGTGGGGGTGCCAGGCGGTTTCATCAGTGATTCTGGCTGCCCCTCCGTTTCTTTGTGGCTGAGGAGCTTCTTTTAGACTCTTCTAGACTCTTGCCCCTGCAGCAGGGGTGGAGGCTACTGTCTGGTCCTCAGCACAGGGCTTATGGTGACATGAGGGTTCCTGTGCTGACCTGCTCCTGAATCTCAGTGAGGGACCCTCCGCCCCTCCTTCCCACACAGTGAACATCTGCCTTGTGTCTGTGTTTATTCTGGACAAGGACCCCCGCCCCCCTTCCTCTGCCTGGTGCTGGTCTTGGGTCCCAGGCCCCATGTGCTTTCCCATTTTTCCGCGGTAGTAGACCCTTTTACTTCTACAGCAGTGATGAGTCTTCCCCTTTTCTCCCCGAGGCAGATGGGTTTTGCGTTTCTTTCTTCAAATGTGATGGATTTTCACCTGTGCCCATAGGTGGGAGGACCTGGGCCCTTCCCTCAGCCCATAGGATGGATGATTGTGGGTGAGGGCATCATGGCAGTCCCTCTTGGCTCCTGCCTTGCTCTGTATTTCCCTCGAGAGCACACTCACTAGGTTCCTCCTCAGCTGTTCCCAGTGTACCTGCAGGCCCATACTTGCCCTCTAAAGACTTCTTTTTCTTTTTAACTTTTTTTTTGAGACATGATTGACATAAAACAGTATTAGTTTCAGGCATGCAACATAATGATTCTATATATATATATAAAATGCAGACTTGCAAAATTTATCACCATAGTAAGTCTAGTTAACACCATCTATAGATACAATATTTTATCTTGGAATGAGAACTTTTTTTTTAAGAGTGCTGCATCTTTTTTTAATTTCTTTTAATTGGAGGCTAATTACTTTTCAATATTGTGGTAGTTTTTGCCATACACTGACATGAATCAGCCATAGGTGTACATGTGTCCCACTATCCTGAACTCCGCTCCCACCTCCNGATACAATATTTTATCTTGGAATGAGAACTTTTTTTTTAAGAGTGCTGCATCTTTTTTTAATTTCTTTTAATTGGAGGCTAATTACTTTTCAATATTGTGGTAGTTTTTGCCATACACTGACATGAATCAGCCATAGGTGTACATGTGTCCCACTATCCTGAACTCCGCTCCCACCTCCCTCCCCATCCCATCCTTCTGGGTTGTCCCAGTGCACTGGCTTTGAGTGCCCTGTTTCATGCATTGAACTTGGACTGGTCATCTATTTCACATATGGTAATATACATATTTTAATGCTATTTTCTCAAATCATCCCATCCTTGCCTTTTCCCAGAGTCCAAAAGTCTCTTCTTTACATTTGTGTCTNTGGCGTGCTGCAATTCATGGGGTCGCAAAGAGTCGGACACGACTGAGTGACTGAACTGAACTGAACTGGACCACCAGGCACATCCCTCAGCCTCTTATGATTTCCTAACATGTCATCTGAGTCTTCAGCCACCATTAGGGGCAGCCCTTTGTTTCTCTTGGCTTGACCCTAAAGGAATGAACTGAAGCCAAGTTTCTCCAGGAGGTTCTGCCCCTCCTTTGGAAATCAGGTTATTTGGTGGCTGTGGAGTCTCACACCTCTAAATCAGTCAGTTCAGTTTAGTCACTCAGTCATGTCCAAATCTTTGTGACCCCTTGGACTGCAGCACGCCAGGCTTCCCTCTAATAGACCCAAGAAAAATAACAATTTGTGTAGACTGTCCAGANGAGGTTCTGCCCCTCCTTTGGAAATCAGGTTATTTGGTGGCTGTGGAGTCTCACACCTCTAAATCAGTCAGTTCAGTTTAGTCACTCAGTCATGTCCAAATCTTTGTGACCCCTTGGACTGCAGCACGCCAGGCTTCCCTCTAATAGACCCAAGAAAAATAACAATTTGTGTAGACTGTCCAGATTTTTCTCATTGTTCTTTGCAGCATTCTGCTTCCTATGTGGAAGCAGAAATTATCTGTTTTAAATCAAATTACAAATTTACTTTAATTTTTCTGCATTTATCAAGAAAATTGCATAGAATTTTTTTTCCCATTATAAATGACTTTCAAAGCATTTCCCAGCCATATATAAAGCTAAGAGCTGTGTATGATCTGCTTTTCTTCTTATTTTGTAACTTGGTAACCAAGGTTATTAATGAACATCAAAGTTAAGTTTTTTCCCTTTGAAAAAATTTGAGTCAACATATGATCAGAAAGTTAACTTTTTTCTTTGGAAGTTATTGAATTACAAGCAGACCTCATTTTATTGGGCTTTGCTTTAGTGCACTTTGCAGATATCACTTGTTGTTGTTGTTGTTGTTAATAAATTGAAGGTTTTTGGCAACCCTGCATCATCAGATGATGGTGAGCATTTTTTAGCAATAAGGTATATTTAGTTAAGGTGTATACATTGTGGTTTCAGGCATAATGCTATTGCATACTTAAGAGAATACAGTAGAGTGTGAACATAAATTCTGTGTGCACTGGGAATCCAAAATATTAACATAACTCACCTTATTGTGATATGTGCTTGATTGCAGTGGTCTGGAAACAAACCCAGGATGTCTCTTAGGTCATATGCCAGCATCTTTCTTTTAAGTTTATGTAAAGTTTCGGTAGCCACTTTGGACAGTATCTCCTGAGGACTTCAGTGGACCTTATGATCTGATTTATTTTTCCTTTGTGTCAGATCTTTTTATCTGGGATTGTTAGCTCTGCAGTGTGGACATAATGGCATGCATGGACCTGGATTCCACATTCTGACCTGGCTCCAGAGCCATCAGCATCCTGTCCACCACAGTCCACTCACCAAGTCAGTGACAGGCTCCTTAGGACCTGAGGGACAGACACATAAACACAACTCTTACTGGGGAGTGGGAAGATTCAGAAGAAAAGCATGTGAAGCTAGAAGAATGGAGCTGGAAGAATCACACTCCCTGACTTCAGACTATACTGAAAGCCACAGTTATCAAAATAGTACAGTACTGGGCACTGCCAGCCTCAGTGGAGCTGTTCCCTCAGGGCACATCACCTCTTCAGTTCTGTGCCCCAGCCCTGGATCACTACGATTAGTCTAGTTACCACTTGTCACTGAATAAACTCAGCAAGTTGTCTTTCTTCTGATGAGAACGTTTAGAATTTGCTCTCTTGGCAGATGTCGAGTGTGCACGGCAATGCTATACCTGTAGCCGCTGTGCTGTACACTGTATCCCCACGACTGACTTATTTTATAAGTGGAAGTGCATACCTCTTGACACCCTTCACCAGTTTCCCCCCACACCCCCACAACCCTTCTTCCCCTGTAGCGACTCTTATGTTCTTTGTATCAATGACTTTTGTTTGTTCATTTGTTTTCTAAATTACACATATAAGTGAAATCATACAGTATTTTATTTTTCTGCCTTACTTTTTTCACTTAGTGTGATTCCTTTGAGATCCATCCATGTTATTGAAAATGGCAAGATTTCTTTCTTTTTCTTTCTTTCTTTCTTTCTCCATTTTTCTGGCTAGGTAGTTTTCCATTCACTTTGCTGACAAAGGTCTTTATAGTCAAAGCTGTAGTTTTTCCAGTAGTTATGTATGGATGTGAGAGTTGGCCCATAAAGACGGCTGAGTGCCAAAGAATTGATGCTTTCAAACTATGGTGCTGGAGAAGACTCTTGAGAGTCCCTTGGGCTGCAAGGAGCTCAAACCAGTCTATCCTAAAGGAAATCAACCCTGAATATTCATTGGAAGGACTGATGCTGAAACTGAAGCTCCAATACTTTGGCTACCTGATGCAAAGAGCTGACTCACTGGGAAAGACCCTGATGCTGGGAAAGATTGAGGGCAAAAGGAGAAGGGGATGACAGAGGATGAGATGGTTGGATGGTATCAGTGACTCTATGGACATGAATTTGAGCACACTCAGGGAGATAGTGAAGGATAGGGAAGCCTGGCATGCTACAGTTGATGGAGTTGAAAAGAGTTGGACACAACTTAGCGGCTGAACAGCAACAGCATTTATTTCATTACGTATATATACCACATCTCTATTCATTCATCCATCAATGAATAGTTAGATTTCCATATCTTGGTTATTATAAAAAATGCTGCAATAAACATAGGAGTGAATGTATCTTTTTGAACTAGTATTTTCATTTTCTTTAGATAAATACCTAGTAGTAGGATTTCTCGATTATATAGTAGTTCTGTTTTTAATAATTTGAGAAACCTCCAAACTGTTTTCCATAGTGGCTGTACCAATTTACATTCCCACCAACGGTACACAAGGGTTCCCTTTTATCCACATCCTCACCAGCACTTGTTATTTCTTGTCTTTTGGATGACAGCCATTCTGACAGTTGGTGACACTGGTTGTGATTTTAATGTGCATTTCCCTATTGATTAGTGATGCTGAGCACCTTTTCATGTGCCTGTTGCCATCTGTATGTCTTTTCTGGAAAAATATCTATTCAGATCCTCTGCCCATTTTTAAAATGGATTGTTTGCTGTTTGGCTATCGAAATGTTGCAATTGATTTCTAGTTTCATACCATTATTTGATATGATTTCAGTGCTCTTAAATATATTTAACTTTGTTTTGTGGCCTAACATAAAATCTATCCTATGTACTTAAGAAGAATATATATTCTACTCTTTCGGGATGAAATATTCTATGTTTATCTGTTAAGTCCATTTGTTCTACTGTGTCATTTAAGACCAATGTTTCCTTGTCTGGATGTTATACCATTGTTATAAGTGGGGAGTATTAAAGTCTCTTACTATTATTGTGTTACTGTCAGTTTCTCCCTTTAGTTCTGTTCGTATTTGCTCTATATTTAGGTGCTCCTCTGTTGAGTGCATAAACATTTACAAATTTTGTATCATCTTATTGGATTGAACACTATCATTATGTAATGCCTTTATTTGTCTTATAGTAAAGTCTTTGTTTTAAAGTGTATTTTGTCAGATATAAGTATATATATGTATTTATAAGTATTATAAATGTATATGTTTATCATTCTATTTCAAATTGGTAGCAACTTAAATTTGAATATGTTATAAAACTTCTCTACATTTTATCAGTATGTTTTTGAGGTCACATTTTACATTTTTTTCTTTTGTGTATTCCTTAACTAATTGTGTGGTTATGATAATTTTTATTACTTTGTCTTTTCAACATCCTGCTAGCTTTGTAAGTGATCAATTCACTGCATTTTCTCTATATTAAATATTTACCTTTATCAATGATATTTATGCTTTCAAGTTTTTGTTACTACTCAGTGCTCCTTTTTTAAGATTAAAAATGTTCCTTTATCATTTCTTGTAGGGCTGGTTTAGGTGATGAACTTCTTTAGATTTTGCTTGTTTGGAAATTGTTTCTTTCTCTTAATCCTGAGTAATAACCTTGCTGGGTGAAATCTTCTAAGTTGGAAGTTTCAACATGTAAATGTATCATGCTCTCCGTCTGGCCTGCAAAGTTTCTGCTGAAACATATGCTGATAGTCTTATTCAGTTCCCCTTGTATGTAGCAAGTTGTTTTCCTATTTAACTTTTGACATTTTAATTATGTGTCCTAGTTTGGATCTCTTTGGTTTCTTCTTCTCTAGAACTCTCAGGGTTCCTGGACCTGGATGTCTGGTTCCTTTCTTTCTAAGTCAGATGAGTTTTCAGCCATTATTTCTTAAAGTTAAGTTTTCTGCTCCTTTCTCCTTCCCTTCTTCAGGACCCCTGTAATGTGAATATTAGTGTGTTTGATGTTGTCCTGTAGGTTCCTTAAGCTGTCTTCCCTTAAAAAATTTTTTCTCTTTGCTTCTCTGTCTGGGTGAGTTCCGCCCTGTCCTCTGCTCACGGATCCTTTCTTTGCTTCATCTAGTCTGCTTTTGAACCCCTTGAGGGTACTTTTCAGGTGAGTAATTGTGTTCTTCAGTGTTGTGACTTCTGCTTGGTAGTTTCTTACATTCTCTGTCTCTGTTGAAGTTCTCACTGTGATCATCCATTGTTTTCCTAAGTTTGGTGAGACTGTTTATGACCATGGCTTTGAATCTTTATCAAGTAAATTATTTATCTCTGTTTCATTAAAGTTTTTCCCTGAGGTTTTGTCTTGCTGTTTTATTTGGGACATAGTCCTCTGTTTGCTCATTTTGCTCGAATCTCAGTGTTTATGTGTTTCCTGAAGCAGCCACTCTGTCCCAGTCTTGAAGGACTGGCCTCTGTAGAAGATGAACAGCTCAGTCTGTAAAGAATCCGCCTGCAATGTAGGAGACGCCAGTTCAATTCCTGGGTTGTAAAGATCCCCTGGAGAAGGAAATACCCACTCCACTCCAGTCTTGCCTGGAGAATCCAATGGACAGAAGAGCCTGGCAGGCTATGGCCATGGGGTAGCAAGAGTCAGACATGCGTTAGCAACTAAACTACCACCACAGCAGCCTGATCCATCCATGACAGGTCCCAGTCGCTGGGGGAGTGCTGAGACCTGCACTTCCAGAGGGAAGGATCTCAGTCAGCACCAGGTTTCAGGCTGACTGGAAGCCAGACTCCCAGACTGTAGTTTTTTTTTTTTTTCCTGTTTATTTATTTATTTTACTTTACAATATTGTATTGGTTTTGCTATACACTGACTTGAATCCACCATGGGTGTACATGTGTTCCCCATCCTGAACCCCCTTCCCACCTCCCACCCCATCCCATCCCTCTGGATCATCCCAGTGCACCAGCCCCGAGCACCCTGTATCATGAGTTGAACCTGGACTGGCGATTCATTTCACATATGATAATATACATGTTTCAATGCCATTCTTCCAAATCATCCCACCCTCGCCCTCTCCCACAGAGTCCAAAAGACTGTTCTATACATCTGTGTCTCTTTTGCAGTTTCGCATACAGGGTTATCATTACCATCTTTCTAAATTCCATATATATGCATTAGTATACTGTATTGGTGTTTTTCTTTCTGGCTTACTTCACTCTGTATAATAGGCTCCAGTTTCATCCACCTCATTAGAACTGATTCAAATGTATTCTTTTTAATGGCTGAGTAATACTCCATTGGGTATCTGTACCACAGCTTTCTTATCCATTCGTCTGCTGATGGATATCTAGGTTGCTTCCATGTCCTGGCTATTATAAATAGTGCTGCAATGAACGTAAGGGTACACATGTCTCTTTCAATTTGGTTTCCTCGGTGTGTATGCCCAGCAGTGGGATTGCTGGGTCATATGGCAGTTCCTGGTGGCTCAGATGGTAAAGCATCTGCCTGCAATATGGGAGACCCAGGTTCAATCCCTGGGTTGGGAAGATCTCCTGGAGAAGGAAATGGCAACCCACTCCAGTATTCCTGCCTGGAGAATCCCAGGGATGGAGGAGCCTGGTAGGCTACAGTCCATGGGGTCTCAAAGAGTTGGACACGACTGAGTGACTTCACTTCTTCACTACTTCTTCATGGCAGTTCTATTTCCAGTTTTTTAAGGAATGCACATGTGTACAGTCCTGTGGGACAGCACCTGTAAACCCATAAATCTGGTGGCCTGCAGACCAGGTGATCTGGAGCTGTCCTCTGAGTGACAGTGCAAAAACTGGGGCTCCAGCCGAGTGAGCATTGGGCAGCATCCCACACCCCTACAAGGCCTGCACTTGCCCAGCTACAAGGCTGAAGAAAGAGCCCGGAGCCAGCAAGAGAGACATCAGTGGTTTAATGGACGGCGGAGTGTACGTGTCTGAAGCGGGTCCTGGAGTGACACAACCAGCCAGCATGATGTGGTGTTAGCCTTCACTCCAGGGAGGAGGGTGTGTTGCCAGTTATAGAGAATCCATGTTGTTAGATGGGCTCATTAGTTACTGGTGAAACCAGAGCATGAAGATGGTGTCCCCGCCTGTTTGGGACCCTGCCCTCAGGCTGAGGTTCCAGAACAAGTGCACAGGCCTTTTCTGCAGGAAGATGGGGTATGTCTTAGTCTGCCATCCATGTGCTGCTCTGGGGAGGAAGCCTGCAGTGAAGCATCTCCCTGATTTTTATGGTCCCACGGGACCCAGGGGCGCAAGTGCCCTGCCACCAGAGACAGTCTGGAGTCACCTGTGTTGGCTGNAGGTTCCAGAACAAGTGCACAGGCCTTTTCTGCAGGAAGATGGGGTATGTCTTAGTCTGCCATCCATGTGCTGCTCTGGGGAGGAAGCCTGCAGTGAAGCATCTCCCTGATTTTTATGGTCCCACGGGACCCAGGGGCGCAAGTGCCCTGCCACCAGAGACAGTCTGGAGTCACCTGTGTTGGCTGCCAGCTTTAGTGGGGCTGCTGAAAGGTCCAGGGGTGGGTGTTTGGCTCTTTTTTAGAGGACGCTGTCCCACTCCTGGCTGTATAGTGGCTGTGTCTCTGGGAGGAGGTGGGTTCAGAATCTTCCTGTGCTGTCCTTGTGGGCCTCCTTGTGGTCTTTATGAAATAATTGTTACTGTTGTCTATCCTCAGGACACCTTTTCCCATACTGGATTACAGAAGCAGTGTTCCTAACAAATAGTTTACATTTCATCTACTAGAGGATTATGTTTTGAAATAGTAGTTACCATTTCTTTCTCTCTCTTTTTTTTTTTTGATCCTGTTGATACATACAAATTTAGAAACTAAACATCTTAATTTACATTCTGTGACTATGTGGGTGAGGGAAGAAGAAACTGTTCGGCATATACTATATTTTTAGGTTGTTAAACTCCCCTTCTCTTTTTTGCTAATGTGATGAGATTAACACTTACCCAGAGACTCAGAATTCTTGAGGCAACAGCAGGGGATTGTCCCTCCCAGGGCCTCGGGGTCAGCCTTGGCACTGCTTCCTATGAACAAGCCAGTTAAGGGGGTCAGGGTCCCTCCCTTCTCAGGAGACTCAGTCCCAGAACTGTTCAGGGCACCTGTGAGCAGAGCCTTACTTACACTCTCCTTTTGGTGTTTGGACACAAGTCAGGGAGTCCTAGGACTTGGGGCCTGGTGTTAATTACCTGTCTGCACCTGGAGCCTTGAGGATCCTTGTCCTGCAGCAGGTGTAGTGGACATTGGTCACTGTGGATGCCCACAGTCGTTTCAGCACCTCCTGGCACTCTCACCATCCACTGCATTGTGAATCCTACCTTCCACACTGACTTTCTCTCCCATAAGACACCACATGCATGTGACTGAGGCAAGGAGGTGCTTGGGTGGGGTGTGTCTGGGGCAGGACAAGGCAGTGGAGGTGCCTCCTCCCCAGCATTGTGGAGACAGGGCAGTATTGGGTCGGCAAGTCCAGTTCTCAGGTTCTGGGAGCTCAGCCAGAGTGGAATTCTTCACTTTTCTTGAAGGATCTGTGAGACTTAGATCCACCAGTAAGCCCTGGCCCACCTGAGCCAAATGTCATGGTTCTGTGGGAGTTCATGGATCAGAAGCATGACTCATTTATCTAATTGGGAGTTCCCTTTATGAAGAAGAATATAGAATTATGTGAACAAAACTAAGTACTCAGGTTGAATATTTAATGAGAAAAAATAGAAGAAATACAAGAAAATACAAAATTTAAACCTCAAACATATTCTGAAAAATAACAATTTAAAAAAATGATTTTATATCCTAACATACCTCTGGGCTTCCTTGGTGGCTCAGATGGTAAAGAACCTGCATACCAATGCAGCAGATATAAGAGACTGGGTTCAATCCCTGGATCAGGAAGATCCGCTGGAAGAAGAAATGGCAACCCACTCCAGTATTCTTGCCTGGGAAATTCCCTAGACAGAGGAGCCTGGCAGGCCATAGTCCATGGGGTCACAAAGAGCTGTACACGACTGAGCAACTGACACTCTCACTTTCAACATACCTCTAGGATTCTTCTTTCTTATAAATGTTTTTTACAGTAACTCCAATGGCATTTTCTGTAAAGAGAATTGAAAGATAAATGAAGCTTTCCTTTAGCACTGTTGATTAAAATTTTATTTTCTTATTGAGAGTTTAGAAAAGTTATTTTTCAACTTTACAGCTTGTCATTAATGAAATCTCATGTAAAATTCTGGGTTATTTCTAATTTGAGAAAATCTTTATCAAGTACCTGTCATGTGAGCTGTGAAATTACAAGGCATTTCAAGTTTTCTTGTGCAGTGGATAATCTGAAGTATTCTTTCGATTGATGATATTCGTTATTCAATTAGTCAGTATTTTCTTGTCACTTGTCAGGTGAGTTGACACAGTGGGTAGTAAGCAGGTTTTTGGAAGACATTAATATACCAGATGACTTCCAATAACTTAATTATACACTGAAGTCATGAGGAATCACATAAATATTTCTCACAGGACTCAAACTTAATGTATCCTCAGCTCACTTTCTCTTCAGATCTGTAGCTACCCCAAAATGTCTACAGCCACTGCCAAACCACCCAGTAATGGAGGGGAAATCAGAGTGGAAAAAGAAACGGCTCAAAGCAATTCCAATTAAAATCCTTTAGTCTTGAAAATTTTATAAAATGTGAAACCATGTGACCGTGGCTAGGATCCCTTCTAGGGACTCAGAAGGACCCGTGCTAGTGGGGATCCTGATATGCAGGGTGACTGACATTGCTTCAGTCTAGAATAATAATAATAGTAATAGTAATAAAGTAAAGCTATTTAGCCCCAGATTTGTGTAAGGACCAAGTCACCAAGTCACAAAAAGCTAATTAATATCCTGAAATCCTCAGTAAATTGTCTTAACATTTCCATGGGCTTTATGCCACAGTGTTACATCCGAATTCCACGATAGAATTAGGATCGTTTCTGTCTTGCACACTCAGCTTGGAATGTGTGAGACACATTCACTTTGGAAGCAGAACAGTAATATGTGCTTTTGGAGAATTGCAACATATGTAAAGAGTAGCTCCCTCCCTTTTTAAATTGAAGTACAGTTGATTTACAATGTCATGTTAGTTTCATGTGTAGAGCATAGTGATTCAATTATATATATATATATTCTTTTTAGATTTTCTGTATTAGGTTATTACAAGATATTAAATGCAGTTTCCTGTACTATACAGTAGGTTCTTGTTGGTTATCTGTTTTTATAAATGTATTTATCTATCTGGCTGTACCAGGTCTTACTTGTGGCAGGTGGAATCTAATTCCCTGGACAGGGATCGAACCTGGACCCCTTGCATTTTGAGGACAGAGTCTTAGCCACTGGATCACCAGGGAAGTCCTGGTTATCTGTTTTATATATGATAGTGCATGTCTGTTAATCCTAAACTCCTAACTTATCCCTCCTTGTTAGCAAAACAAAAATAGATTTACAGACATAGAAAACAAACTTATGGTTACCAGAGGGAAAGAGGGGCAGGGTATCGTCTTTCTACAGTGATAAATAACCTCGATTCCCAATCATAAGTTGGAGCACAGAGAACTTTTAAGGCAATGAGACTATTCTGTATGGTATTGTAATGAGGATGCATGTCATGATACATTTGTCCAAACCCATGGAATGTACTAGCCAAGAATGAACCTTAATGTAAATGATGGACTTTGGATGATCATAATGCATCAGTGTAGGTTCATCAGAACAAATGTGCCACTCTGGTGAGAGATGTTCATGGTGGGGAACCTGAGTATGTGTGAGAAGGTCCTGTATGGAAACTCTGTACTTTGTGCTCAATTTTGCAATGGATCTAAAACTGATCTAAAGATAAAAGTATATTTTTAAAAAAGCATAGTTTTGCCTTTTCCAAAACATCATACAGCTGGAATCGTATAGTATGTAGCCTTTTCAGATTGGCTTCTTTCACTTAGTGCAGTGTGCATTTACATTTCCTCCATATCTTTTCATTCTTGATAGCTCATTTATTTTTAGTGGTGAGTAATATTTCATTATATGGATGTACCACAATTGATATATTCATTGACGTACCACTGAAGGAAACTTAGTTGTTTTTAAGTCTTGGCAATTATGAATGAAGCTTCCAAAGACACCTGTATGCAGATTTTCATGTGGAAAGAAAGTAGTGTTAGTCACTTGGTCATGTCTGACTCTTTGTGACCCCATGGACTGTAGCCCATCAGGCTCCTCTGTTCATGGGATTCTCCAGGCAAGAATACTGGAGTGGGTTGCCATTTCTGTCTCCAGGGGATCTTTCCAACCCAGGGATTGAACTCCTGCATTGCAGGCAGATTCTTAACCATCTGAGCCACCAGGGAAGCCCATTTCATGTGGAGATCCCTTCAGTTTATTTGGGTAAATACCAAAAGGTATAACTGTTGGATTGAATGATAAGACTGTTTAGCTTCCTAAGAAATTGCCAACCTGCCTTCCAAGGTGCCTGTGCCAGTTTGCATACCACCAGCAATGAATGAGACTTCTCTGTGTTCCACATCCCCATCGGCATTTGATATTGTCAGTGTTTTGGAATTGGGCCATTCTTATAGGTGTGTAGTCGTACCTCACTGTCATATTAATTAATCAATGTGATGGTGAGCATCTTTACATATGCTTATTTGCTATAAGTATACCTTCTTTTGTGAGGTGCTTATTCTGATTTGTTTTTTGCCCCTTTCTTGGCAAACAATTTGGTTGTTTTCTTTTTGTCGAGTTTGAAGAATATTTATATATTTTAGATACAGTTCTCTTATCAGTTATGTTTTACAAATATTTTCTCCTAGTCTCCAGCTTATCTTTTTGTTCTCTTAACAATGCCACTCACAGACATTTTCTCTCATGTTATAGCATAGAAGTTTTATGTTGTGTTGTTGTGCTTAGTCATTCAGTCATGTCTGACTCTTTGCAACCCCATGGACTATTGCCCACCAGAAATTTCATAGTTTGTGTTTTACATTTAAGTCTGAGATTATTTTGAGTTAATTTTTATTAAGGATATAAGGTCTGTGTCTAGATTCTTTTATTTATTTGCATGTATCTAATTTACCTAACACTATTTGTTGAAAAGACTTTCCCTTCTTCACTGAATTGCCTTTACTACTCTTTGTCAAGAACAGTTGGACTGCATTTGTGTGTATTTGTTTCTGAGTTATTTATTCTGTTCCATTGATTTATTTGCCTGTTCTTTCACCAGTACCATACTTTGCTGACAATGTAGCCTGAGAGTAAATCTTGAAATTGGATAGTGGCAGTCGTTTGACTCTGTTCGTTTTCTTCAATATTGTACTGGCTATTGTGGACCATTTGCTTTCTGTATAAACGTTCACAAAATACCTCACTAGGATTTTGATTGGAATTGTGTTGTATCTACACATCAGCTATAATTGAAATGAATTAACATCTTAACATTTGTTGTTGAGTCACTCAGTCATGTCCTGAGTCAGCTCTGTGACCCCGTGGACTACAGCACGCCAGACTTTCTTCCCTGTCCTTCATTGTCTCCCAAAGTTTGCTCAAACTCATGTGCATTGAGTTGATGATGCTATTTAACCATCTTGTCCTCTGCCGCCCTCTTTTCCTCCTGCCTTCAATCTTTCCCAGCATGAGGGTCTTTTCTAGTGAGTCGGCTCTTTACATCAGATGGCCAAAGTATTGGAGCTTCAGCTTCAACATCAGTCCTTCCAATGAATATTCAGGACTGATTTCCTTTAGGATTGACTAGTTTGATCTCCTTGCAATCCAAGGGACTCTCACAGTCTTCTCCAGCACCACAATTCAAAAGCATCGATTCTCTGGCATAGAGCCTTCTTTTGGTCCAGCGCTCACATCTGTATGTGACTACTGGGAAAACCATAGCTTTGACTGTAAACTTTTTTGGCAAAGTGATGTCTGCTTTTTAATATGCTGTCTAGGTTTGTCATAGCTTTTCTTCACAAGGAGAGCATCTTCTAATATCATGGCTCAGTCACTGTCCACAGTAATTTTGGAGCCCAAGAAAATAAAATCTGTCACTGTTTCCATTTTTTCCCATCTATTTTCCATGAAGTAATGGAACTGGATGCCATGATCTTAGGTTTTTGAATGTTTTGAGTTTTAAGCCAGTTTTTTCACTCTACTCTTTAATCCTCATCAAGAACCTCTTTTTAGTTCCTCTTCACTTTCTGCCATTAGAATGATGTCATCTGTGTATCTGAGGTTATTGATATTTACCCCAGCAATCTTGATTCCAGCTTGTGCTTCATCCAACCCAGCATTTCTCATGATGCACTCTGCATATAAGTTAAATAAGCAGGGTGACAATATACAGCCTTGAAGTACTCCTTTCCCAATTTTGAGCCAGTCCTTGTTCAATGTTCAGTTCTAATTGTTGCTTCTTGACCTAGATACAGGTTTCTAAGGAGGCAGATAAGGTGGTCTGGTATTCCCATCTCTTTAAGAATTTTCCACAGTTTGTTGTGTCCACACAGTCAAAGGCTTTAGCATAGTCAATGGAGCAGAAGTACATATTTTTCTGGAATTCCCTTGCTTTCTCTATGATCCATTGAATGTTGGCAATTTGATCTGTGGTTCCTCCTCCTTTTCTAAACCCAGCTTGTATACCTGGAAGTTCTCAGTTCATGTACTGCTGAAGCCTAGCTTTTGAAGGATTTTGAGCATAACCTTGCTAGAATGTGAATTGAGTGCAATTGTTCGGTAGTTTGAACATTCTTTGACATTACCTTTCTTTGGGATTGAAATGAAAATTGACCTTTTCTAGTCCTGTGGCCACTACTGAGTTTTCCAAATTTGCTGACATATTGTGTGCAGTACTAGAACAATGTCATCTTTTAGGATTTTGAATAGCTCAGCTGGAATTCTATCACCTCCATTTCATTTTCCCTTGGTATCTCCACAATTTTCTCCGTTCTGTGGTTTTGCTCCTTTTCTTTGTATTGTACACTTAAAAAGGCCTTCTCACCTGTCTTTGCTATTCTTTGGAACTCTGCATTTAGTTGGATATATTTTTGCCTTTCTCCCTTACCTTTTACTTCTCTTCTTTTCTCAGCTATTTGTGAGGCTTCCTCAGAGAACCATTTTGCCTTCTTGAATTTCTTTTTCTTTGGGATGGTCACCACCTCCTGTACAGTATTACAAACTTCTATCCATAGTTCTTCCTTCAAGTTAAGTCTTCCTATACATGAACCTGGCATACCTCTTCCTTTATTTAGTCTTCTTTTATTTCTTTCATTGTGCATGTGTGCTAAGTTGCTTCAGTCATGTCTCAGTCTTTGCTACCTCATGGACTGTAGCCCACCAGGCAACTCTGTCCATGGGATTCTCCAGGCAAGACTACTGGAGTGGGTTGCCATGCCCTGATCCAGGAGATCTTCCCAATGCAGGGACTGAACCTGGGTCTCTTATGTCTCCTGCATTGGCAGGTGGGCTCTTTAATTACCACTAGTGCCATCTGGGGAGCCCCTCTTACATTAAAGATGTGAATTTTCCACCTATATATCTTGTACATATTTTGTTAGATATGTGTCTGAGTACTGTATTTCATTTTTTGGTGCTAATGTATTTCATTTACAGTGCATTTTAAATTCTAATTTCAATAGTTTATCACTTGTATATAAAAAAACAGTTGATTTTTTTGTATATTAATATTGTATCTTGAACCTTGCTCTAATTGCCTTTCAGTTCCAGGGATTTTTGTTTCTTTATTTAAAAATTTCCAAGAAAGAAATGACAGGAATAGATGGTTTCATTATAAGACTCTACCAAGTGTTTAAAGAATAAACATTCTACATAAATCTTTCCAAATATAGAAGCAGAGGGAACACATCCAAACTCGTTGTATGAAGCCAATATTACTCTAATAGCAAAAGCTGCTGCTGCTAAGTCACTTCAGTCGTGTCCAACTCTGTGTGACTCCATAAATGGCCTCCTACCAGGCTCCCCTGTCCCTGGGATTCTCCAGGCAAGAACACTGGAGTGGGTTGCCATGTCCTTCTCCAATGCATGAAAGTGAAAAGTGAAAGTGAAGTCGCTCAGTCATGTCCGACTCTTAGCAACCCCATGGACTGCAGCCTTCCAGGCTCCTCCGTCCATGGGATTTTCCAGGCAAGAGTACTGGAGCGGGGTGCCATTGCCTTCTCTGAATAGCAAAAGCAGACTAAGGCAATACAAAAATGGGGAAATTGCAGACTCATATCCCTTTTTAATATAGATACAAAAATTCTTAACAAAGTATTAGCAAATAGAATTCAGCAGTATGTAAAAAGGCAACTGTAAATTGTGACCAGATAGTGTTTAGTACAAGGATAGAAGACTGGTTCAGTATTAAAAATTCAATCAATGTAATGCCCATATGGGCTTCCCTTGTGGTTCAGCTGGTAAAGAATCTGCCTGCAGTGTGGGAGACCTGGGATTGATCCCTGGATTGGGAAGATCCCCTGGAGAAGGGAAAGGCTACCCACTCCAGTATTCTGGCCTGAGAATTCCATGGACTATATAGTCCATGGTGTCGCAAAGAATCGGAAATAACTGAGTGACTTTCACTTTAAATGCCCAATATAAACAGGGTGAGAGAGAAAAATGATAATATCAATTGATGCAGAAAAGCATTTGACACAATGCAGCACACATTTGTGATTTTAAAACTCTCAGAAAACAAAGAGTAGAGGAGAACATTCTCTGCTGGGTAAAAACCATTTACAAAACCATGCAACTAATACCATACACAATACTTAATTGAAACCCTGGACACTGTCCCTCAAAGAAAATTAACCTATAATTCCTCCTGTAATAAGGCAAGAATGCCCATTTCCCACTCACTCAGCACATAATGAAGTTCTAGCTGGTGCAATGGGAGGAAGTAAAAATTATACACATCTGAAAGGAAGAACTGGAAATTTCCCTATTTGTAGATGCTGTGCTTATCTATGTAAAAAAAATCCCAAGAAATGGACTCCTCAAATGATAGAATAAATGCATCCTTCAAACCCACAAGAAGATCAGCATACAAAAATCAATTGTATTTCTTTATAATATTAATAAACACATGGATGCCAACGTTGAAAATATAATATCATTTACTATACTGAAAAACTTAAGTGTATATTTAAAAAAAACATGTTCAGGACTTGTATATGGAAAACTACAAAACACCAATAATAGATTCAGAGAAGCTCTGCATAAATGGTGAGGTATACCATACTCATGGATTGGAAGATGCAATATGGTAAAGATACCAGTTCTCTCCAAATTGATGTATTGGTTAAATATAATTCCTATCCAAATTTCTGGAGGTTTTTGTAGTTATAGATATTCTAAGATTTATGGAAAAATGACAGAACTAGGAGAGCTGAAACAATTTTGAGAAGTAAATAAATTGGGAATCAGTCTATCCCGTGTCAAGACATTATACAGCTAAAGTAGTCAAGACTCTGTGGTATTGGTGGAGGGATAGACACACACCTCAGTGGAACAAAAGAGAACCTAGAAATAGACCCACACAGATATGCCAAACTGATTTTTTTTCAAAGGTGCTGAGGAATTCAATGGAGGGAGAATAGCCTTTCCAATAAAAGTTCTAGAGGAACTAGACATCTGTCAGGGAAAAAATATGCACCTGGACCTAAACTTTATATATATACGAAAGAAAGAAAATGAAAGTCTCTCAGTTGTGTTCGACTCTTTGTGACACCATGGACTATATGAGTTCTCCAGGCCAGAATACTGGAGTGGGTAGCTGTTCCCTTCTCCAGGGGTCCCAACCCAGGAAGTGAACCCAGGTCTCCTGCATTGTAGGTAGATTCTTTACCAGCTAAGCCACCAGGGAAGCCCATATATACATACATATATATAAATCAAAATAGCTCATCTATAAATGTAAACTATCTTTTTTTAAAATATAAAGTATAAAACTAAATTTTTAAGAAAAAATTATAAGAGAAAATCTTTAGGGTTTAGAGCTAGGCAAAGAGAGCTTGAACTTACTACCAAAAGCACAATCCATAAAGGAAAAATCAATAAATTTGACTTCATCAAAATTTAAGCCTTTTGTTCTATGAAAGACCTTGTTAAGAAATGAAAGCTTCTGCAGAGTGGAGAAAAACACTGCAAACCACATAATTGGCAAAGAATTAGTATCTACAATATATAAACAACTTTTGAAACTTAACAGTGAAAAATAAACAATTAGACAGTAGGCTAAAGGCATGAACAGACATTCCACCAAAGGAGGTATACAGGTGACAAATAAATAAAAAGATGTTCAGTATCATTAGCCACTAGGGAAATGCAGGTTGAAACTACAGTGAGATACTACTGCACACCTATCAGAACGACCGAAATGGAAAACAGTGACAACACCGGGTGTTATTAGGAAGGATTCAGAGAAATTGGATCACTTATATATTGCTGATAGAAATGTAGATGGAACAGCCACTCTGAAACATTCGGTAGTTTCTTAAGGAGATAAGCAGGCAGCTGCCATACAACTCAGTAATTGTGTTCCTAGGCAATTATCCTGGAGAAATCAAGACTTAGGTTCACACAGTAACTTGCACAAGAATGTTCACAGCAGCTTTATTCATAGTAACCAAAAGTGAAAAACACCCAGATGTTTCTGAGCAGCAGGTAAACAGAGCATGCGCACTGTGGAATTTCTTTGGCAACAGAATGAATAAACGACCAATACTTGTGCAACTAGGATGAATCTCCAGGGAATCATGCCGAGTGGGAAAAAACTCTGTTTACTTACCTACTATATGAGTTCATTTACATGACATTCTTGACAGCAACATTATAGGAATGGAGAATGGATTAACAGTTGCCCCAGGTGAAGGACTGGGAGTGGGAGGTGTGCTAGGTGGTGTGTTTATGAAAGGGCCATGGAAGCAGCCTTGCAGTGATGGAGAGAGATTCTGAGTCTTAACTGGATCGATGTCAGTTTACTGGGTGTGATGTTTTACTATTTGGGGAAACCATGTAAAGGGTACTTTGTTTCTCCATATTATTTTTATTATTTTGGAGGATGGTTGACAGGATCTCAGTCTTTATTAGCTCAGTGTTTATTTTTTTTTGATTGAAGTATAGTTGGTTTACAATGTTGTGTTAGTTCTGATGTACAGCAAAGTTACTCACTTATATACATACTCTTTCATATTTATGATTTATTACAGATATTGAATATAGTTCTCTGTGCATTACAGTACACAAGGCTGTGATCCACGTGATCAGTTTGGTTAGTTTTCTGTGATTGCAGTTTTCATTCTGTCTCCCCTCTGATGGATGAGAATCAGGGGCTTGTGGAAGCTTCCTGATGAGAGGGACTTGCTGTGGAGTGAACTGGGTCTTGCTCTGGTGGGCGGGGCCATGCTCAGTAAATCTTTAATCCGATTTTCTGCTGATGAGTGGGGCTCTGTACCTTCCCTGTAGTTTGGCCTGAGGTCAAACTATAGTAGGGGTAATGGCAATCTCCTTCAAAAGGACTTATGCCAGCACACTGAGGCTCCCAAGACTGTTGTATTCAGTGCCCCTGACTGTTGACCCACACCTCCACCGGAGACTTGTGGACACTCACAGGCAAGCCTGGCTCAGTCTCTTGTAGGGTCACTGCCCCTTTCTCCTGGGTCCTGGTGTGCACAAGGTTTTGTTTGTGCTATCAAGTCATTTCCCCAGTACTATGGAAGTTCTGTAATCAAATCTCACTTGTCTTCCAAGTCAAATTCCCTGGGGGTTCTCAGTCCCTTTGCCAGATCTCCAGGTTGGGAAGTCTATTGTAGGCCCTAGAACTTTTGCAAAAGTGCTAGAACTTCTTCAGTATAATTGTTCTTCAGTTTGTGGGTCATTTGCTTGGCAGCTCTATAGTGACACTAATGGCGACCCCTCCAAGAGGACTTAAGCCACATGCTGCACCTCCCAGGTCTGCTCCAGCCAGAGCCCCTGTCCCCATGGCAGGCCACTGATGATCCATGCCTCAAACACCCAAAGGCAGGTCTGACCCAGTCTCTTGTGGGTGTCACTGCTCATTTCCCTGGGTCCTGGTGTGCACAAGGGCTTTGTTTGCACACACATACTCTCTGAGTATCTCTGGCAGGTATGAGGTTTGATTTGAAACACGCTTTTGCCCCTCCTACTGCCTTGTTGGAGCTTCTCATTTACCTTTGGATGCGGGATATCATTTTTTGGTGGGATCCAACATTCTCCTGTTGTTCAGCAGCTAGTTGTGATTTTGGTGTTCCCGCAGAAGATGAGTGTATATCCTTCTACTCTGACATCTTGCCTACAGTAGGATCGTGTTGTTTATCTATTTTATATATAACAGTTTGCATCTGCTGGTCCCAAAGTCTTGATTTATGCCTCTCCCACCCCATTTCCTCATTGGTAATCATAAGTTTGTTTTCTATTTCCGAGTCTGTTTGAAATGAAACAAATGAAAGAAGTTCATTTGTGTCTTTTCTTTTTTTTCAGATTTCATATATAAGCAATATCATATGATACTTGTTTTTCTCTGTCTGGCTTACTTAGTGTGATCACCTCTAGGTCCATCTACGTTGTTGCAGATGGCATTATTTCATTCTTTTCATGGCTGAGTAGTATTCCATGGTATATGTATCACAACTTCTTTTCCATTCCTCTGTCAGTGGACACTTAGTTTGTTTCCACGTCTTGGCTGTTGTGAATAGTGCTGCAGTGAACACTGGGGCACAGGTATCTTTTTACACTGCTTTTCTCCTTTCTTCTTTCTTGTGCTGTGGCAACATTCAGGGAGGAGGAGTAGTTTTAAGGGTGAAGACAGCAAGTGGATGATTCTGCAGCTCTTTAATAGGCAGCAGGGAAGAGAGAACCTGCCCAGCCTGGACTCTTGTTGCTTCAAGTTTGAAAGGAACCCCCGCCCCGACCTTTGCCAGAACTAAAGCTTTCCCTGTGTAGTTGAGGACCTGGCATCCGTTCATCAGCCCAGCGACCACTGAGACAGGGAGAAAATGCTGCCCCTGAAAGAGGCATCCACTCAGAAACCAGATGGCAGGACTGGGCACGTGAATGGACCTCCTGCATCTCGGGAAGTAACAAAGGCTTTTCCTCAGGAAGACCTTTTTGAATTATAGATTTGTCCAGATGTACACCCAAGAGTGGGACTGCTGGATCATACAGTAACTCTGCTTTTAGTCTTTTAAGAAAAACCTCCATACTGTTCTCCATAGTGGCTGTACCAATTTACATTCCCACCATCTCTCTATATTATTCTTAAAGCTGCAACTGAACCTGGGATCATTAATATCTAAAAAAGTTTAATTTTTAAAAATCAAGTAAAATGCTATAATTAGTAGGGCTCAACCATGTTCATCGTGAGGCTCCAGCAGCCGACAGTAGGAATTCTCCTTGAGAGTTCCAGAGGTGAGCAGAGGTGGGACCCAGTGTGTGTGTTAGTTACCTGGTGCCTGCTCCAAACAGGTGTGGGGAACCTTGAAAAGTAGGATTTCAAGTCAGTAAGAGAGTCACTGGCCTGGCGTCATATCTGATTCTGACTCTAGTATGCTGATGACTGTGGAATGCAGTAGTTGGTTGCTTTGAGTAGCAAGTGGCAGAAGGTGACACTGTCTCACTCACACAGATATCACCTAACCCAGCAGGTGAGCAGCTGCAGGGCAGGTCAGCGGCTCTCAGTTGACTTTTCTGAAATTCCCTAAGTCAGTCCAGCAACCCAAGGCAGCACTGCCCAATAGCACATGTGCAGAGTAGAAAAAGGAACCCCAGGAAAGGGTCTTCTCTGGTTGTGAAGGAAAATGGTCGCACAGTTTCCTAGTGGATTTGTTTTACTGCCAAAACTGCCAGTCACGTGCCCGCCTCTACTACAGATGACCAGCAGTCAGAGTCATGATTCATTCCTCTGGTTCCTGGACCCATCACCACCCAGAATAACTGGAGCTCTTGTGGCAAGGAATGGTGACCCAACTGTGGGGTAGACTAGCAGCAGGCTGCCGTGGGGAACCTGGAATGTTCTGGAATGTTCTGGCTCCGGTACTGCTCAGGTCTTGGCTCTGTGGTCTGGGAGAGGCTCTCCATGGGGTAATGAGGAGTCCTGGGCCTTGTGGGCAGTCCCAACCCCAGCCCTTTATCCATCTAGCCACTTAGAGCATTCACTGAGACCAGGGCATCTTTGGTCCTGCATCTGGCTGGATATTTGCCCACAGCCTACCTCTCTCAGCCGGGGAAACACGCTCTCCAGCTCCTCAGAATGACGGTGTAGCAACAAGGGGCCTGTGAGGTGACCCGAGGACCAGGAGACAGATGAGCATCTGCAAGATGAGCAGAATGAGGCGGGCATGAGCTGACTGCTGCCAAGTCTGCCCTCTCTCTCCATCCTTCATCTGTCCCCGGAGGAGCTAGAAGGTGGCCAGGTTCACCCCGTGCCTGTGCAGTTTAATGTAAATGCCCGTTAGATTTCTCCTGCAATCCAGGGCCCATGTCTGGTTGGCTGTCTCAGTCAGCTTTAGGATATTGGCTTGAAAAAGGGTCATAAATTCTATTTTCATTTTGTTTCTGTGACATTTATACTGTAATGTGCCCCTGCGGACTTGCTGGGCCTGATGGTCAGGTCACAGAGAGGGGTCCTCCACCCTATGGGGGGATCTGCAGCCTCGGAGAGAGCCCTTCCCATGTGGTGTCGCCTAGTGGGGGTCTCAGCTGGTGTGTGGGCTGGGGTGGCCCCATGCAGGTGCTGCGTGATCCTGCTCGGAGGTGGAGTGGATCCAAGGTGGAGCTGCGGACCCCACCCTGTGACCCACATCCAGCCAATCAGAGGGCTCAGTCCTGTGTACAAGTTGGGGCCAAGTCCAGGCCTTCGCAGGAGCCTGGGGGCTGCAAGCTGCCCACCCCTGGTTCAGTTGTGCCCGAAGCCAGATGCCCCATGGAAGCCCCATTACACAGGCCAGTGAGCAGCCCACGTATGTGCCCCTCCTCTAATCTTACCAGGTATTTGAAGCTGGTATTGTCTCTTGCAAAGGCAGAGACATTACTTTGCCGACAAAGGTCTAGTCAAAGCTATGATTTTTCCAGTAGTCATGTACTGATGTGAGAACTGGACAGTAAAAAAAAATTGAGTGCCAAAAAGTTGATGCTTTTGAACCGTGGTATTGGAGAAGACTCTTGAGAGTCCCTTGCACAGCAAGGAAATCAAACCAGTCAATCCTAAAAGAAATCAAACCTGAATATTCATTGGAAGGACTGATGCTGAAGCTTAAACTCCAATACTTTGTCTACCTGATTAAAGAGATGACTCATTGGAAAAGACCTTGATGCTGGGAAAGATTGAAGGAAGTAGGAGAACTGGATGGTAGCGAATGCGATGGTTGGATGGCATCACGAAGTCAATGAATGTGAGTTTGAACAAACTCCAGGAGATAGTGAAGGACAGGGAAGCTTGGCGTGCTACAGTCCATGGGGTCTCAAAGAGTTGGACACGACTGAGCAATGAACAACAATAATTTGCTATCATATTAAGGGGAAGATACATATTTATCTTGGTATATTTCTTAAAACCCTGACACCCAGCCTTATTGAGGATCAAAATCCTCAATAAGCTAATAATGAAACTTTCTCAACCTAAAAAAACCAGCCACTCCAATTGTCACAGATATTCCCCACAATAATGCAAGATGGTTAAAAACAGGGAAGTTAGTGGGAGGTGAGGCTCTCTGGGAACTCTGAAGTTCCACTCAATTTTTTTCCTGAAAACAAAATCCACTTAAAAATCTTAAAACATATAAAATTTAAAAATGACCCACAGCAAACATATTTAATGGTGAAACTCTGTAAGCACTGTGATTAAAATAAGAATGAAAAATGTAAATGTTATCAATAAGTTTTAGTTGCTCAGCTATGTCCGACTCTGCAACCCCATGGACTATAGCCCGCCAGGCTCCTCTGTCCATGGGATTCTCTAGACAAGAATACTGCAGTGGGTTGCCATGCCCTCCTCTGGGGGATCTTCCTGATCCAAGGACAGAACCTGTGTCTCTTGTATTGCAGGCAGGTTCTTTACCGTCTGAGCAACCAGGAAGGCCCTAAATGCCACCAATACTTGTCTGCATTTATGCTCTCTCTAGTAAATGTCATCCATTTCTGGATCCCTTTGTCTGTGACTTGAGGCACCTTTGCTCACTCCCAGTTCTGCTTCCCAGCCTCTGTCAGCTCATCTCCCCTCATCCCCCGCCTTACACTGTTGAGATGGATACAGATTATCATTGCTTTGTGGATGGAGGTAGAAAACAACAGATAACAGAACAACCAAGTCCAGTCAAGTGCCATAGTTACACTTCCTTCTTTATGAGTCCATGATCCGTGTCCTCAGGTCCCTGAAAGGAAAATTTCACATGGACTGTGTTTCCTGCTCCCAGCTACTTGAAACTGTGACAGAATGTTTGGTCTATTTCATATTCAGGTCACATCTTTTATGTCCAGTTTTATTTTCTTTTGGAGAGAAGACACATCTGGTCTCATTCGACAAATGCTTGCAGCATCTGGCTTCCTATACCTCTGTGTGACCCTACACCTCGGTGTGACTCAGGGTCTATGTCATCCTTACTCTTGAGTCCTGCCTGAATCCTCTACTAGTCTGAATCAGGTGCTTTGGCCTTCTGTGGAGCTCTTGGGTGCCCTGTTGCCATGTCTCACACACTCTGTCCTTGCCATGGCTCCAGGGTCTGGGCATGCAGTGCCTGAAGCCCATTCTTCCGGGCCCTCACTCCCAGAGCCTCTGACCTGCCCCAGCCTAGAGCTCTCTGCTCAGGTATGGTCCTGTGGCTCTCCTGACTGCAGTTCTGGGTTTGGACCCACTGTTTCCTGGAGTCTCTGTTTTCCCTTTTCTTGGTTCCTTCTCTTATTTTGCTGGAGGATTCTGTTTCCTAAGAAAAAGTGCATGAGAGGTTAACTTTCAGAATTCATGGGTATCCAGAAATTTCTTTGGTGCACCTCCTGCTGGAGGTCTCTGTGGCTGGGCCTTTAGCCAGAAGTATTTTTCCTCGGGGGGCAGGAGGCTTTGCCCTGTGGTGCCCAGCGTCCTGCAGGTCTGCTGGACCTGGTCTGCTGCTTGTCAGACTCTCATTCCACTGAAAACCATCTCTCCCTTTGGCCTCTGGAAATTTTCGAGGATTTTCTCTTGATTCTGGCTATTCTGAAAATTCATCAAGCGTGGTTAGATATGGATCTTTGCGTCTTTCAGGATGCTTTCAGCTGCAGTAGAGCTGCCAACATATGACAACATGAAGGTAAGGAGCTTGGTGGCTTGTACAGTGAGTCCCAGAGTAGGGCCATTCCAGAGTAGGGTCACTGGGGCCCCAACTTCTCCCCGTCTTCTCTCTCTACCGACCTCGACATGTCACAGGGCAGCAGGGACCCCAGGCCTCCCCTTGCCCTGCAGTGTTTAGAGTAGGAGAGGAACACTCTTGTCCTTGTGTCTTATCTTAGGAACTAAGAAATCTGTCATGGACTTCCTCCTGGGAGACTTTCTCTGTGTCTCCCTGGCTCAAACCGGATCACAGGCCTCTCCCATTCCCTGTGACGAGAATTACCAGGATTGCACCAGACCAGTATAGAGCCAGTCTCTGGGTCTGCCCAGAGGAACAAGAAGACAAAAAAAAAAAAAAAAAAGGAATCATGATTCGGTTATAAAGAAGAAAGAGGGAGGAATGGCTGTTGAGTAGTGGTCCAATCCTTTATTTTTCTATTTTTATTTCAGACTTTCAAGTACAAAAATTTTTAATTCTGACACTTGTCATCTCAGAACCATGCAAAGCAACCCAAAATGTTTTACTCAAGAGTTTCTATTGAGTTTTTCTTTTTTATACAATATTTACACAAGTTTCTTCTTTACACAAACCATGTAATTCATGTAACATGATTTTCCTGGGTGGGGAGAATGTATAGACAGACAGATAATAGAGAGCCAGACCAGTTCACTGGTAAGTGGATCACTGTTAATTCATGACACCCTTCTAGTAGAAGGGAGTGGCACTGCCCAGCAGGAAGAGTTTCTCTTCTCAAACTATGCAGAGACAAAGGCCCGCCCATTGTGCTGTGACCAGGACACTGGTCTCATGGTCTCGCTGCCCACCTTTGTCTTCTCTTGTTCTAAAAGCTCCACCCAGCTCCTCCACCCCTTCCACCAAGGAGGGGACATTGAACTTCACCTCCATACAGCACATCTGCACCTGCCACTGCCCTGGGGCAGAGAAAAGCCCTGCCGTGCACAAATCCTTGAGAGTGAAGGGACACCCTTTTCCTTGTTGTTGTTCAGTCATTAAGTCATGTCCAGCTCTTTGTGACCCCATGGACTGCAGCATGCCAGGCCTTCCCTGTCCCTCACCATCTCCTGGAGTTTGCCCAAGTTCATGTTCATTGCATGTATTACCTGTATACTAACACCAAAACGATTATGAAATTATTTTGAGTATGTTCAGACCACCAGCACCAGCTCCACTTTTGAACTGGTTACATCTTTCTTAGAGGCCCAGTCTGCTCTGATCTGGCCTGGTTACCTCCCCGCCACCACCCCCCCCCCCCAGCAGCTGCACAGCTGTTGTCCTGGGACTTTAATATCATCTTTAGGGTTCCCGTCACCCCTCTCTTATGTTGAAGCCCCTGTTTTATGAATCTCCAGAAATCTATGTTCTCAGTTTACATATTCATTTTAAATTGGAATNCCCCCCCCCCCCCCCCCCCCCCCAGCAGCTGCACAGCTGTTGTCCTGGGACTTTAATATCATCTTTAGGGTTCCCGTCACCCCTCTCTTATGTTGAAGCCCCTGTTTTATGAATCTCCAGAAATCTATGTTCTCAGTTTACATATTCATTTTAAATTGGAATATATAGTTCATACATCATAAAATTCACCCATTTGAAGTATACAGTTCAGTGGTTGTATTATATTCACAGCACTGTGCCTCTGTCTAATTTAAGAAGATTTTCATCACTGCTACAAAAAACTCCAAGCCCATCAGCAGTCTCTCCCTTTCTTTTCTCCCCCAGACCTGGAAACTGCTAACCCACTCTCTCCTGTAGATTTGCCTGTTCTGGGTCTTGCAAATAAACAGAGCCACACAATAGGCGGCCTTTTGTGTCTGGCTTCTTCCACTTAGCATGTTTTTGAGGTTCCTCCGTGCTGTATGCTGTATGGGTGTCAGTGTCTCATTCCTCACATACTGAGCTGAATGATACCCACTGAGTGGATGTAATACATCCATTTAATCCATTCATCAGTGGAAAGTGTTAGTCACTCAGTCATGTCTGACTCTTTGTGACCCCATGGACTATAGCCAGCCAGGCTCCACCGTCCACAGGGTTCTCCAGGCAAGAATACTAGAATGGGTTGCCATGCCCTTCTCCAGGGGATCTTCCTGACCCGGGGATAGAACCTGGGTCTCCTGCGTTGCAGATAGATTCTTTACTGTCTGAGCCACCAGGGAAACTGCCATCAGTGGATAGGCCTGGGGTTGTTCCAGTTTTTTGAGTGTTATGAATATTGCTAAGGAAGTTTATGTGTAGGTTTTTGCGTGGCTGTGTGTTTTTTATTCTTTTGGGCAAGTGTAAGTATACCACCCCAAAGTGCACTTGAGCTGTAAGGAAGCATAAATACTCACTCATTCTGATAAGGTGCATCCTTTAGCAGCTTCCTGAGATAGGACGCCTGGCTGCACACCACTGGGACCTAGAATGTTTCCAGATATCTTATTTCACCCTCACCCTCACCCTGGGCTGATAGTCGAGTACAGACTTGTCAGGTGGACACTGATACCTCAGAATCCTGAAGGCATTTTCTCCTCTGCCTTCTGGCTCCCAGTGCTGCCACTGAGAAATCCAATGTCATGTTTATTCCAGATTCTTTTTTATAATATTTTAAAAATATCTATTCTTATGTATTTGTGTATGTGTGTGTGTGTGGCTACACTGGGCTCAGTTGTGGCACACAGGATCTTCTGTCTTAGTTGCAGCATGTGGATTCCAGTTCCTTTACCAGGGATCAAACCTGGGCCCCTGCATTGGGAGCGCAGAGTTTTAGCCACTGGCCTACCACAGAAGGCCCCAAGATTCTTTTTATATGACTTTTGTTTCATCTTTGAAAGTTTATAGAAACTTTGCTTTTCCCCTAGTATTCTGATATTTCCCCGTGATGTCCCTCGTGTAGGATTTTTCCCATTTATTATAGTGGAGATGATGTGGAACCTTTTCATCTGGAAAGAAGGTGAAAGTGAAGTTGCTCAGCTTTGCGATCCCATGGACTATAGCCTACCAGGCTCCTCAGTCTGTGGAATATTCCAGGCAACAGTACTGGAGTGGGTAGCCATTTCCTTCTCTTCTTTCTCACTTCTATTTCCTTTCTTCTCTTCTTTTTCATCTGGAAACTCATCTTTTAAGTCTGGGAAGTTTTTCTGTCCTGTGTCTGTGGTAGTTTCCTTCTTTCTCTTCTTGGCTCTTTTTTCTTAATGTGTTACTACTGAGATTGTGTGCTTCCTGCATTGGTGCTCTGTGTCAGTTAACTGTGCAGTAAACCACCCCCAAATGGAGTGACTTGAAGCAGCCACTACTTGTTTACCTGAAGACTTTGGAGGTCAGCGGTCAGGTGTGGGCCTGGTCGGGCTCATTCACACATCCATGGCCTGCTGCTGGGCTTGCGGGTGGCTGACTGGTGTCAGACCGTCTAGGACAGCCCCTCCCTCTCCACAGATTCCCTGACCTTCCAGCTGGTAAATGTGGGGTCAGTTCTCATGGTTGCCACATGTGTGTTCCCATGGCAGGAGTCCAGGGAGACACGCAGGAGTGTTCCAGGTTCGGACCCTTGGCTTGTATGTCACTTCCTCCACATTCTATTGACTGAAGCAAACCCCCAGGCCAGCCTGGCTCAAGAGAAGGGGAGGAGATGCTGCCTTCTCTCACAGGACCTGCAGAGTTACATCCACAAAGGGCATATGCTACTCCCTGAGTTCATACGTGGAAACTCTAATCCCCAAAGTAATGGTGTTTAAAAATGGAACTTTGAGGAGGAGATTAGGTCATGAGGGTGGAGGTCTCATGGAGGGGTCAGGGCCCTTATGAAAGGAGACAGGAAGAATCTTGATTCAGCGCCATCACTGCCACATGACAATACAAGAAGACTTGGGACTAGGACCCTGGAAGCAGCCCTCCCTAGATACCAGATCTGCTGGACCCTTGGTGCTGGGCGTCCAGCTGGGCGTTAGTCATCCGGCTGCCTGGTCTCAGCATCATGGCTATGGCGGCCACGCTGACTGCGTGGCAGGGGTGCAGGAAGGGAGGGCTCTTGGCCATCTTTACGATCAGCCCCACGTTTCCATGAGCCACTTCTCTACTTTTAATATCTTAATCTTTTATTTGACTCCTCAAGCCTCTTGTTTTTAATTTCTACTACTGTATTTGTAATTTCTAAGAGTTTTTTCTCATTTTTTAATCATTAAAAAAAAGCAATAGTGTGATGATTCCAGCTTAGAACAGACCCATCCCTGTGTCATTTGAAAGGAGCCCACCCTACTGGCACTTGGATGTCCAGCCCAGCCTCCAGACTGTGAGAAAGTCCACTTCTGCTGTTGAAGCCACCCTACCTGGAGTATTTTGTTCTGGCAGCAACCCCCTCATTACCTGAGGCACACAATGGCCTGCCTCCTCCAAGACTGTCCGGCAGCCTCTCTGCACTTCTCTGCTGAGCACCGCCATCCCCCTCCAAGGACTGGTCCCCACCCCCTCCATCAGTGGGAGGCCTAGGCACAGGGAGAACCCAAGTCCCTGGGATGCTGCACACCCCCTTTCGCCCCTCCACCCCATCCGAGGTTGTCACCCTCCCTGTCCTTCCCCTGGCTCCTCTCTGTGTGCTTTAAATTGGTTCAGCACCAGAAGGATTTGAGAAACACTGCTGTGCAAGCCTTTCTGCTTTGAGTTGGCTGTGCTGCCCCCCTGTGGGGAGCCTGCAGCCCCGGCCCTCTCGCCCTGACCTGCCACCCTACCCCCGCTCTCCCCC
>SJYA01002696.1:1699636-1726289 GCA_006410615.1 Neotragus moschatus
CCCTCTCCCATCCTCCCCACCCCGCTCCTGCCCAGTCTTGTTTCTCTGCCACCGCTGCTTTCCTCCCATTCTTCTGTCTTCAGACAGCAAATCCTGCTGCTGTTGTTGTGTGTTGTTACTAACCCCAGGCTCCCTCTGCCTTCTGAAGCAGTACTGACCCTGCAGAGGCCTAGGGACTGTTTGCTGGTGACCTGTGATGGCTCCCCCAATGCCCTCGCTTTCCTGCCCAACATGCTGCACCTTCTCTTTCTACTGGGGTAGGGGTCCAGTCCCAGGGGAAGTCCCTCCATCCTCTGGGCCAGGGACAAGTGAATCGCATCCTCTTACGAGGGAGAGGTGGTCCGACTGGGCTGCTGGCATCCAGTTGAGGAGGACTTCCCAGGAAAAGCCTTTAGTCTCTGCAACCCTGGGTCTTTCTGACAAAGAGGAAAGAGTGGTGGTGACTTTCATTCAGCTGTGAGATCCACTGCTGTTAAAGGATCCCATCCCATGGCCCCACCGCAGGCTGTTGAACTTGGTGTGATTCTTCACACAGCCAAGAGCTTCCATCTCTCGGATGCTGACGTTGTTACTGTCCTCTGAGTGGAGAGAAGGAAGAAGAATCCTTCCACACATGACTTCATTTCCTGTTTGGTTGACTCTATGAAGTATTGTCTCCAGAAGACTGCTCTTCTCATTTCCCAATGGTTTACCCACGACAAAGTCTTTGTTTCTTTTATTCCTTTTTCTCTGAGGAAGGCTCTTACCTCTCTTCCAAATGAATTTTCAGTGGCATTTGTACCAGAAATGGTCACTCTTCCTGGCTTGTGGCTGACCTCCTTATACTGAAGTTCCTGGAAGTACCTGGCAGGTGCCCAGAGGCAGGCTTCTCCTTTCTGTTTGCACTGCTTCCCAGAGGCTGCACGGTGAGGCAGGGGTCACTTCAGTCTGCCCCTCCATTTCAGCAGCTGCTTTACTGCCATGAAAAAGGGCTCGATTTATGACAGTAACTGCAGACCGTCCGTGTGCTTTGTGAGAGGAGGGCTCAGGGAGAAGGAAAGAGAGAAGCCTCTCTTGGAATGAGTGTCTTTGGGAGAAGCAAAACTTATTTTGACAGAAACTTCCTGAGTCCATTAGACACCTTAGTCCAATCCTTGTGGAGGCTGCTTGAAATACCAGGGAGGGCATTGCAGGCAGTGGGCCATTGTGTGTCAGGAGGGTGGTGAGGGGGGATGGGAAGCCATGCTTCCCCTGTGAATGGTAGCTCCCTGTAGAGAAGGAATCACAAACAAGGATTTAGCCAAGTACGTCTCTCATGGTGCTGTTCTTCCAACTTCTTGTAATGCTGGCATGATCATAAATAAAAAATATGTGGTGCGGCCCTGTCCTCCTTTTTTCTTCTGTTGTTTCTGGCCAAGTCACAAGGTCTGAAATCTTTGCCTCCAGAGATGCTGTGCTGGGAGGAGAGACCAGACCAGTGTGCAGGGATGTGGCTTTTGGTTCCCACCCTGTAACTCAAGTGTCTGCTGAGTGACACTCTGACTTCATGTCCTCAGCACTCAAGGAGGAATTAGAACCAACAGCCATTCAACAGAGATGAGCATTAACATGAACTAAATTAAGTTATTAATGGTGTAAATTAAATTATTAATGGTGATCTTCAGTGTGGCCACTTAGAAAGTAGCTCAAAGTATGTAGTAAATAACACAAAAATTAAAATGTCACATTATAAGACTTACATTTAACACAAAAGAAGGCAGTAACACTTCCGAGGTGGCTCAGGCATAAAGAATCCTTCTTTATCTAGCAGGAGACACAAGTTCAATCCCTGGCTCGGGAGGATACCCTGGGGAAGGAAATGGCAACCCACTCCAGTATTCTTGCCTGGAAAATCCCATGGGCAGAGGAACCTAGCAGACTACAGTCCAAGGGGATACAGTTTAGCAACTAAACAACAATAACAACAGGAACTGTAGAAGAGCTGTAACAAAGATGAGTATTTTATTTTAAATCTCTTATAAGATAAAATTTCAACTGTATAGTATTCCCCACATTTCCCATTCCATAAAAATGAAATTTTGTGTCTTGATGTCTCATTCTTGAGGATACTGTCAGAACTGCCTGAAAATGGAGACAGCTATTATTTGGATAAAAGAGAGTTTTAAAAATCCATTTCAGAGTTGTATTTTTTTAAACAGACAATTTAGATGATCAGTTTGGCTACTATATCGATTAAGACTATTTTGCTTGCAAGTGACAGACACCCAGGTGAAACTTTCCACAAAAGGAATGTATTGTCATTTGCATAAACTGAATTTATCGTCATGTGTATAAATTAGGATTCTTAGTTGCAGACCACAGAATCCACTCCAGTTTGTTTCAGAGAAAGGAGTTTATTACAGCATATTATGTGGTTTATAGAATTTCTGGGCAGGTCAAGAGCACATGCTTAGATCCTACAGCCAGAGAGATTCCTGTCCAGACCCCAGGACTCATCTTCTGAAAACGTCACAGTGACATCTGCCCCACCTATGGCTTAGGGCTGGGATAACGGATGCTGCCTCTCAGCTCCCTCTCGGCTGCGCAGGTGGGAGAGCTAAGCACTAGGTCCACCCTGCCTGGAGAAGGTCTGTCCTCCTATGGGCTTGCTTCCACCTCCCAGTGTCCTGAGGTGTGTGGCTGTGGACCACCCCTGGTATGGGCCTCAGTCATAGGGAAGACTTTGCTACAAGGTTTCTGGGAAACATAGACTTTAGCTTCCCATCATTATTGGACTGGAGTAGGTGCCGGTCTGCAGGCATTCCTGGGCAAGAGAGAGCTGGCCTTGGGGAAAGGGCTGCGCGCTAGGCACTGGAGAATTGAGACAATTCCATATCCATGTTTCCTCTGCCTCTCTGCCCAGCTGCTACCTGCAGGTAACACAGCCTCCAGAAGGTTCAGAACTGTCCTCAGAGTTCAGGCCCAGAGGGGTCTGCGTCCCCCTTCCAGCCTCCTCAGGAAAGGGATGGGTGGACCCAGGCAGAGGCAACCACACATTGCTGACAGGAGCAGAGCCACAGTGCATCAAACAGCCATTCACTTGAAAGTAAAGGAAATAATTTTCAGAGAAAGAGTAGCAAAGGGGAGAAGTGGGTGCCTGGGCGAGCCGACTGAATTAAGAAAGCAAAAGTTGTCACTGAGGCTGCCTCCTCCCTATTGACTGGGCCTAGCTCTGGCTTCTTACCCGATGGGGCTGGGGCTTCCTCGGACTGTTGCGCGTTCACTGGTCTGCATCAGAGCTGCTGGGAGTAAAGCAGGTGGTGAGAGCATGTCAGCGGGGCAGGGCGAGCTGACCCTTAGCTCCACTGTCACCTAAACTAGTAGCCTTGGGTAACCCCTGCAGCCCTCTCTCTATCCCCCTGTGTGCAAGACGAGCTGGCAATCAAGGCTGTGAAATTTACACGACAGATGCGGCGGGTCCCCCTGCAGCATCCTGAGAGGGGCCTATTGGAAAGACAGCTTTGAGTAACTCTAGTCAGGCACCCAGTTAGTAGCTTAAAAGAGGAAAGGATGGGACATTCTTTGTGATACAGTGGATAAGAATCTGCCTGCCAATGCAGGGGATACAGTTTCAATCCCTGGTCCAGAAAGATCCCACGTGTCCTAGAGCAACTAAGCCCGTGCACCACAACTACTGAGGCCATGCGCCCTAGAGCCCATGCTCCCCTAGAAGAGAGAAGTCATTGCAAGAGAAGCCCGTGCACTGCAACTGGAGGAAGCCCATGCAGCAGTGAAGACCCAGCACAGCCAAAAACTGAATTAAAACTTTTCTTCAGAAGGAAAGGATGGTAAGGAACTCCTCGAAGCTCTCTTGGATCTGTACCTACACATGGTATCAGGGGCTCTGGGGTGAAGATGGGGCAGAGTGGTAGGAAGTCATCCCAGGATGTCTTGGGAGACCGGCTGCCCAGAGATGACCTAGCTGCATGAGACGACTTGGTTGATTGGGACTGGGTTCAGAAAGGGACAGTCATGGTCCAGAGTAGAGGCTCTCTGAGTGAATAGCCCCTAGGGTATAAGAAAACATTCCTATTTAGTGGAGGACTGGCCCACATGAGTAGAGTATGTGATGTGGTCTCAAGGTGATAAAGCCATAGTGGACATCTCCCACTAGGGTAGAGCTCTGCGCCATCAGATGACACCATCCTAAGGAAGGGAGACCTGGGGCAGCGAAGCAAACACCACCTCGAGACCAGTGAGGGGACATGTGACCCCTCCCCAATTGCGGTGATGGCCCCTACTGTGTGCACTGCTCCTCTGCCCTCCAGTTCACTCACTGTCCGTGTCTCTTGCTCCTACCATTATGTCTGGTTTCACATTCTGATTTCTTTGCAGCGAAGCCTCTCCGGTCTAAGCATCTAACAGTGATTCCTCCCTTTGCTCTCCCATCCCTGCCACAAAGGGCATACATACGCTAGAGCTTTTTGTACCAGGTCCTTGTCCTGCCCTGCAGTATCTCCAGGCAGAGCCTGCACAACAGTGGTCCAGGGCCAGTCCCTGGGGCTTCTGGAAGCCAAGGGGGTGTCTGGGTGGAAATGCTGTTGGAAGGGTGGTTCTGCTCCTGTGGAGATGGTTGTATGAAGAGACCACCGTCCGTCTTCCCTCCCAGGGTCCCTGTACATATGGGGCCTCCCCTGCCCCTCAATCAGCTCAGGTCCAATGCATGCCCAGCTGCTCCCACAGCCTTAAAGAGCCCTGGAGACCAGACCAGCCTGTGGGGCTTCTAACCAGATAGACTAACCCTCTCAGGCTGCTGACCGAGGCACGGAGTTTAGCGTAGGAGATTTTCCAGTTCTGCACGTAAGGAGCTTGGAAGTTGCCACTCTGTCCTAACAAGTAAAAAACTGCACAGACTGAGAAATCAATGTCTCCTTGGGTCCCTAGGAGAGGCGAGGGCTCATGGCCAACCACTACTCTGAGACTGGAGACATGGACCACTTCCCGGGGCAGAGACTAAGGGCTGGAAGCTGCCACAGAGCCCAGCCAGAGTGGGAAACCTGGACTGTAACTAATGAACTGCCAGAGGCACTCCAGGGCTGCAGTCACAGGAGAGTCTCCACAATTCTGTGGAGATTTGCCACCAGGAGCTTGAACAGGTTCTTACAGTAAATGTCAGAGCAATATCTCCTCATGCTTCTGGAGGAGGAAGGGAAAGGAATTATTGTGAAATATGTGCAGAGCAGTTTGCCCTTAACAAAACCTGCCCTCGGGGGAACTAGTTAGCAGAGCTTAATCTATTGTAGCATTGTTGCCAGGGCCTCGCTGACCAAATGGAGGGAGACACTCAATTCTAGGCCACTCTCGCCACCTTGTCCCACATCAGGGGGAGAAAAGTCCAAAACATTTATGAAGGTCATAGTCCAGAGGCACAGGCTCATGGAGTCCTGAGACCTGATCACAGGCTGTAGAACACCACCTCCCCCTCCCGCCCCCTCCGAGATCACCACCTAGTTACTCAAAGCCGGTTTATAACAGTTTTTTTCACCTGGTACTGAGGAAGGCTTTCTTATCTCCCCTTGCTACTCTTTGAAACTCTGCATTCAAATGGGTATATCCTTTTCTCCTTTGCCTTTCCCTTCTCTTTTCATAGCTGTATGTAAGGCCTCCTCAGACAACCATTTTGCCTTTTTGCCTTTCTTTTTCTTGGGGATGGTCTTGATCCCTGCCTCCTGCACAATGTCATGAACCTCCGTCCATAGTTCTTCAGGCAGTCTATCAGATCTAATCCCTTTAACTTATTTGTCACTTGCACTGTATAGCTCAGATGATAAAGTGTCTGCCTGCAATGTGGGAGACCCAGGTTCAATCCCTGGGTTGGGAAGATCTCCTNAAACTGCACAGACTGAGAAATCAATGTCTCCTTGGGTCCCTAGGAGAGGCGAGGGCTCATGGCCAACCACTACTCTGAGACTGGAGACATGGACCACTTCCCGGGGCAGAGACTAAGGGCTGGAAGCTGCCACAGAGCCCAGCCAGAGTGGGAAACCTGGACTGTAACTAATGAACTGCCAGAGGCACTCCAGGGCTGCAGTCACAGGAGAGTCTCCACAGTTCTGTGGAGATTTGCCACCAGGAGCTTGAACAGGTTCTTACAGTAAATGTCAGAGCAATATCTCCTCATGCTTCTGGAGGAGGAAGGGAAAGGAATTATTGTGAAATATGTGCAGAGCAGTTTGCCCTTAACAAAACCTGCCCTCGGGGGAACTAGTTAGCAGAGCTTAATCTATTGTAGCATTGTTGCCAGGGCCTCGCTGACCAAATGGAGGGAGACACTCAATTCTAGGCCACTCTCGCCACCTTGTCCCACATCAGGGGGAGAAAAGTCCAAAACATTTATGAAGGTCATAGTCCAGAGGCACAGGCTCATGGAGTCCTGAGACCTGATCACAGGCTGTAGAACACCACCTCCCCCTCCCGCCCCCTCCGAGATCACCACCTAGTTACTCAAAGCCGGTTTATAACAGTTTTTTTCACCTGGTACTGAGGAAGGCTTTCTTATCTCCCCTTGCTACTCTTTGAAACTCTGCATTCAAATGGGTATATCCTTTTCTCCTTTGCCTTTCCCTTCTCTTTTCATAGCTGTATGTAAGGCCTCCTCAGACAACCATTTTGCCTTTTTGCCTTTCTTTTTCTTGGGGATGGTCTTGATCCCTGCCTCCTGCACAATGTCATGAACCTCCGTCCATAGTACTTCAGGCAGTCTATCAGATCTAATCCCTTTAACTTATTTGTCACTTGCACTGTATAGCTCAGATGATAAAGTGTCTGCCTGCAATGTGGGAGACCCAGGTTCAATCCCTGGGTTGGGAAGATCTCCTGGAGAAGGAAATGGCAACTCACTCCAGTATTCCTGCCTGGAGAATCCCAGGGATGGAGGAGCCTGGTAGGCTACAGTCCATGGGGTCACAAAGAGTTGGACATGACTGAGCGATTTCACTTTGCACTGTATAGTTGTAAGGGATTTGATTTAGGTCATACCTGAATGGTTTAGTGGTTTTCCCTACTTTCTTCAAGTCAAGTCTGAATTTGGCAATAAAATAAGCAGTTCATGATCTGAGCCACAGTCAGCTCCCGGTCTTGTTTTTGCTGACTATATAGAGCTTCTCCAATTTGGCTGCAAAGAATATAATCAATCTGATTTTGGTTTTGACCATCTGGTGATGTCCAAGTGTAGAGTCTTCTCTTGTGTTGTTGGAAGAGGGTGTTTGCTGTGGCCAGTGCATTCTCTTAACAAACCTCTGTTAGCTTTTGCCCTGCTTAATTCTATACTCCAAGGCCAAATTTGCCTGTTACTCCAGGTGTTTCTTAACTTCCTACTTTTGCATTTCAGTCCCCTACAATGAAAAGGACATCTTTTTGGGGTGTTAGTTCTAGAAGGTCTTCATGGAACCGTTCAACTTCAGCTTCTTCAGCATTACTGGGCATAGACTTGGATTACCGTGATAATGAATGGTTTGCCTTGGAAATGAACAGAGATCATTCTGTCGTTTTTGAGATTGCATCCAAATACTGCATTTCAGACTCTCTTGTTGACTATGATGGCTACTCCATTTCTTCTAAGGGATTCTTGCCCACAGTACAAAGGGAACTTTTAATGAAAAGATGGGCACAATAAAGGATAGAAATAGTATGGACCTAATAGAAGCAGAAGATATTAAGAAGAGGTGGCAAGAATACACAGAAGAACTGTATAAAAAAGATCTTCAAGACCCAATTAATCATGATGGTGTGATCACTCACCTAGAGCCAGACATCCTGGAATGCAAAGTCAAGTGGTTCTTAGTACGGATCAGTACAAACAAAGCTAGTGGAGGTAATGGAATTCCAGCTTAAGCTATTTCAAGTTCTATAAGATGATGCTGTGAAAATGCTACACTCAGTATGCCAGCAATATTGGAAAGCTCAGCAGTGGCCAAGGACTTGAAAAGGTCAGTTTTCATTCCAATCCCAAAGAAAGGCGATGCCAAAGAATGCTCAAACTACCACACAATTGCACTCATTTCACACGCTAGCAAAATAATGCTCAAAAGTCTCCAAGCAAGGCTTCAACAGTACATGAACTGCGAACTTACAGAGATATTCAAGCTGTATTTAGAAAACACAGAGAAATCAGAGATCAAGTTGCCAACATCTGTTGGATAATCAAAAAAGCAAGAGTTCCAGAAAAACATCTGCTTTATTGACTATGCCAAAGCCTTTGACTGTGTGGGTCACAATAAGCTGTGGAAAATTCTTAAAGAAATGGAAATACCAGACTACCTGACCTGCCTCCTGAGAAATCTGTATGCAGTTTCAAGAAGCAACAGAAATGGACATGGAACAACAGACTGGTTCCAAATCGGGAAAGGAATATGTCAAGGTTGTATATTGTTACCCTGGTTATTATTTAACTTATATGCAGGGTACATCATGAGAAATGCTGGACTGAATGAAGCACAGGCTGGAATCAAGATTGGTGGGAGATGTATCAATAACCTCAGATATGCAGATGACACCACCATTATGGCAGAAAGTGAAGAACTAAAGAGCCTCTTGATGAAAGTGAAAGAGGAGAGTGAAAAAGTTGGCTTAAAGCTCAACATTCAGAAAACTAATATCATGGCATCTGGTCCCATCACTTCATGGCAAATAGATGAGAAAACAGTGGAAACAGTGGCAGACTTTATTTTCCTGGGCTCCAAAATCACTGCAGATGGTGACTCCAGCCATGACATTAAAAGATGCTTGCTCCTTAGAAGAAGTTATGACCAACCTAGACAACATATTAAAAAGCAGAGACATTACTTTGCCAACAAAGATCCGTCAATCAAAGCTATGGTTTTTCCAGTGGTCATGTATAGATGTGAGAGTTGGACTATAAAGAAAGCTGAGCGCCAAAGAATTGATGCTTTTGAACTGTGGTGTTGGAGAAGACTCTTGAGAGTCCCTTGGACTGCAAGGAGATCCCAGTCCATCCTAAAGGAAATCAATCCTGGGTGTTCATTGGAAGGACTGATGCTGAAGCTGAAACTCCAGTACTTTGGCCATCTGATGTGAAGAACTGACTCCTTTGAAAAGACCATGATGCTGGGAAAGATTGAAGGCAGGAGGATAAGGGAACAACAGAGGATGAGATGGTTGAACAGCATCACCAACTCAGTGGACATGAGTTTGAGTAAACTCTAGGAGTTGGTGATGGACTGTGAGGCCTGGCATGCTTCAGTCCATGGGGTTGCGAACAGTCGGACACAACTGAGCAACTGAGCTGAACTGAACTAACCTGGTGCATCATAGCTGAATATCATAACAACAACAACAAAAGTACAAGGCATATCAGGGACTTCCCTGGTGGTCCAGTGATTATGATTTCACCTCCCAATGCAGGCAGTGTGGATTCAATCCCTGCTTGGGTAGCTAAGATCCCATATGCCTCTTGGCAAAAAAACACAAAACATAAAACAGAAGCAATATTGTAACAAATTCAGTTAAGACTGAAAATGGTCCAGTTAAAAAATCTTTTATAAAAAAAGGTATATCAAAAAACAAATTAAAAAAATATTGAAAACACACACACACAAACAAACCATCATTTCAAGAGACAGAGCAAGCTTCACCTTGAAACATGGCAAGAATGTTGGGATTATTAGACTGAGAATTTAAAGCGACTATGAATAATATGCTAAGGGCTCTAATGGATATAGTAGGCAGCTTGCAGAAAAGGTAGGCAGAGTAAGCAGAGAGATGGAGATCCCAAGAAAGAACCAAAAAAAAAAAAAAAATGCTAGCGATCAGGAGTACTATAACAGGAAAGAAGGATACTTTTGGATACTTCGATGGGCTTGTTAGTAAACTGGACACAGCTGCTGAAAGAATCTGTAAACTAGAGGATATTATCAATAGAATCCTCAAAAAGCAAAGAGAACAAAGACTAAAAAAAGGAAAACAATATACAAAACCATGGAATAAGTACGAAAAGTTTAATATATAAATAATGGGAACACCAGAAAGAGAAGAAAGACTAGAAGAAATATTTAAAACAGTCATGATGGAGAAATTTCCCAAGTTAATGTCAAACACTAAACCACAGACCCAAGAACTCAGAGAATGCTGATCAGGAAAATACTAACATACCCCAAAAGAAAAACATCTCCCACCTTACACAAAAACACCCCCAAAACAAAACTTCAGTCCTCCCCTCCAAAACAAGACAAAGCCAAAACTATACCTCTATAGAGTATTATTTTCAAACTATAGAAAATCAAAGATAAAAATGAAATCCTGAAAGAAGCCAGAGGGGAAAAATATGTCTATAGAGCAGCAAACATTAGAATATTGCCTGACTTCTCCATGCAAGCAAGAAGAGAGTAGAGTGAAATATTTAAAGTGTTGAGAGAAAAAATACAAAGGAGCACTGAAGTGAAGATAAATAAGTGAAGGTAAGATAAACATTTCTATTAACTCTTAATTGATTTGATAGATAACAGTTAGTTCATAGTAATAATTAAAACAGTTGTATTGAATACATATGCCTGTATATAAGTGAGAAGAAGGATGGCGATGATATAAGGGAAGAATTAAGATTTTGTTATTAGAAGGTACGGCACCTGTGAAGAGGTATAGTGTTGTTTGAAACTGGAATTAGATTAGTTGTAAAGATATATTGCAAACTCTAGGGCAGCCACTAAAAAGAGTAAATAAAGAGGAAAGAAAGTAAAAGTGAAGTCGCTCAGTCGTGTCCAACTCTTTGCAACCCCATGGACTGTAACCTACTAGGCTCCTCCATCCATGGGATTTTCCAGACAAGAATCCTGGAGTGGGTTGCCATTTCCTTCTCCAGGAGATCTTCCTGACCCAGGGATTGAACCTGGGTCACCCACACTGTAGGCAGACACTTTACTGTCTGAGCCACCAGGGAAGTCCTTAAATAAAGAGGTCTAACCAGTATATTAACAAAGTAGAGTAAATGAAATTATAAAATGTTCATTTAAAACATTGAAGGCAACAAATAGAAAATAACAAATGGGAGATATTATTTTAACCATCCCAGTAATCACTTTCAATGTTGATAGTCTAAATGTACCAATTAAAAGAGTTTGTCAGAGTGAATTAAAATGTACCACCCAGTTATATGTTGTCTACAAGAAATTCACTTTAAATATAAAGATACATATAGATTAAAAGGATGGAGAAAAAATATGTTAACACTAATTTAAAAAAAAGCAGGAGTAGCTATATTAATTTCAGGCAGAACAAGGAAAGTTATCAGGGATAAAGAAGGGCATTGTGTATGTGTGTTAGTTGCTTAGTCGTGTCTGACTCTTCATGACCCCATGGACTATAGCCCACTAGGCTCCTCTGTCCATGGAATTCTCCAGGCAAGAATACTGGAGTGGGTAGCCATTCCCTTCTCCAAGGAATCTTCCTGACCCAGGGATAGAACGCTGGGTCTCCTTCATTGGAGGCAGATTCTTTACCGTCTGAGCCACCAGGGAAAGTAGTAAAGAAGGGCATTACATAATGATAAAGAGAATTCTCTAAGAAGATTTAACAATCCTTAATATGTATGAACTAACAACAGAGTATCAAACTACACAAGACAAAAACTAATAGAACTGCAAGAAGAAATAGTTGAGTCCACTATTATAGTTTGAGATTTTTGCACTCCTCTGTAATAAGTGGACAGACTCTTCAGACAAAAAGGCAGTAAGAACATAGTTGACCTCATGAACACCTTCAATCTCCTGGATTTAAGCAACACCTATAGACTTCATCCAGCAACAGCAGAATACACGTTGTTTTCAGACTTACATGGAACATTTACCAAGACATGCCACATTCTGGGGCATAGAACACAATTTAACAGATTTGAGAGAACAGAAATAATGTAATGTCTGGTCTGAGACACTGGATTAAACTAGAAATCAATAACTTTTTTTTTTCCCAGAAAGTAACCTGGAAAATCCCAGAATACATGGAGATTAAATAATACATTTCTGAATAACATGAGGGTCAAAGAAGAAATCTCAAGAGAAATTTAANTGTCTGGTCTGAGACACTGGATTAAACTAGAAATCAATAACTTTTTTTTTTCCCAGAAAGTAACCTGGAAAATCCCAGAATACATGGAGATTAAATAATACATTTCTGAATAACATGAGGGTCAAAGAAGAAATCTCAAGAGAAATTTAAAAGTGAAGTGAAAGTGGCTCAGCCGTATCTGACTCTTTGCGACCCCATGGATTATACAGTCCATGGAATTCTCCAGGCCAGAGTATTGGAGTGGGTAGCCTTTCCCTTCTCGAGGGTATCTTCCCAACCCAGGGATCAAACTTAGGTCTCCTGCATTGCAGGGAGATTCTTTACCAGCTGAGCCACAAGGGAAGCCCAATTTAAAAGTAGTTTGAATTAAATGAGAATGAAAACAAAACTTTTCAAAATCTGTGGGTTGCAACAAAAGCAGTACTTAGGGGAAATTTTACAACATTGAATGCATCTAAAATCAATAAGCTTTCACCTTAGCAAACTAGAAAATGAGCAAATTAAATTAAAAATAAGCAGAAGAAAAGAAATAATTCAAGGAGAAATCATTGAAATTGGAAATAAGAATTCAATAGAGAAAATCAATGAAATGAATGCTAGTTCTTTGAAAAGATCAATAAAATTGGTGAGCCTCTAGCCAGGCTAACCACAAGAGAGAGATAGGAGACAAAGTACCAATATCAGAAATGAAAGAAGGAACATCACTGTAGATCTTATAGACATTAAAAGGATAGTAAAGGAGTACTGTGAACAACTCTATGCCCACAAACTTGATAACCTAGGTAAGACAGATCAATTCCTTAAAATAAAAAACCTATCAAAACTCACTCAAGAAGAAATAGTCCAAATAGGCCTATATCTATTAAAGAAATTGGATCAGTAGTTAATAACCTTCCAAACAGAAAGCAGTGAATCCAGATGGTTTCAATGGTGAATTCTATCAAACATTTAAGGAAGAAATTATACCAATTCTCTACAGTTTATTTCAGAGGACAGAAGCAGAAGAAATACATTCTAAATCATTTTATAAGGCCACTATTTCTCTACAATTAAAACCAGACAAGAAAACTACACATCAATACTTCTCATGAACATAGATGCAAAATTTTCAATAAAATGATAGCAAATTGAATCCAGCAATGTTCAAAAACAATTATATATTAATACCTCAACTAGTTGGTATTTATCCCAGGTATGGAAGCCTCAATATTTGAAAATTAATTAATGTAACCCACCACATCAACAGACAGTGTTGAATCACTAGATGCAGGAAAACCTTTGACAAAACCCAACATCCATTAATGATGATCATTGAACAAATGGAATTTGAAATTAAAAATGCAATATAATCTAAAAGTGAAATACGTATGTATAAAGCTAACAAAATTATATATAAGATATATATGAAGAAAACTAAAATGTTGATGAATGAAATCGAGGAACTAAATAAATGGAGAGATGTGCCATGTTCATGGATAGGAAGACTCAATACTGTCAAGATGTCAGTTCTTCCCAATTTGATCTATAGATTCAATACAGTTCTAATCAAAACTCCGGCAAGTTATTTTGTAGATGTTCACAAACTGATTCTAAATTTTAAATGGAGAGGCAAAAGGACAGACTCAGTTCAGTTCAGTNAAGAAATACTATGTTGTAAAAAAAAACCCAAGAAATTAACATATGATACGGTATCATTAAAGTACAGATTTTATTCAAACTTCACAAAGTTTTCGGCTAATGTCCATTATTTGTTTTTGTACCTTATTCAAAACTCCACATTGTATTTAATTGCATTTAATAGCTTCAGCTGCATGCAACAAATTCTGGTAAATTCTCTTTTCATTTTTATTCTATTACAAGTATTTTCTAAAAAAAAAAAAGGCAAAATATTTGAACAGACACTTCACCAAATATATGTAGAAGGCAAATGAGCATATGAAAAGACTCTCAGTAGTAGCATCAGTTGTTAGGGAAATGAAATTAAAACCCCCTGCGTGCGACACCTCTACACCCCCTGTCTCTTATACACATCTAGATGTGTATAAGAGACAGGTCCTTGGTGTTNAAAAAAAAAGGCAAAATATTTGAACAGACACTTCACCAAATATATGTAGAAGGCAAATGAGCATATGAAAAGACTCTCAGTAGTAGCATCAGTTGTTAGGGAAATGAAATTAAAACCCCCTGCGTGCGACACCTCTACACCCCTAATAGGTTGGCTGCAATTCCAAGAGTTCCTATACCAAGTCCTGGCGAGAATTTGGAGGAAATGGGACCTGCATACACTGCTGATGAGAATGCACAATGATACAGGCACTTTTGGAAGGTCTGCCAGCTTTCTTTAATGTTAAACACACACTTGACATGTGATATGTACCTCAGAGAAATGAAAACATATGTCCACACAAAGATCTGTATATGAATATTTATAGCCCGTTTTTCATAATCACCCCAAAACAGAAACAAAATGTCCTTCCACAGAGAACAGATGAACAAAGGGTACACTATGCAGAAATAAAAACAAGCCACAGGCTCATGCAGTCGACATGGGTGAATCTGAAGAACATGCCAAGTGAACAAGGTCAGACACAGAAGGCTTCTCACCCTGTGATTCCATCACAGGACCTTCTTTAAAAGGCACGGAGGACACAGCGCGTCAGTGGAGGCAGGAAGCGGGACTGGCTGCAGAAGAACACAGGGGCTTTGGGGGGTCACGCATTAATAAATCTTGTACTTCTCATTCGTGGTTGTGGTTACACAGCTGTAAACATTTAGCAAAACTCATTAAATGATGTATCCAGTGGGAATTAATTTCATTTTATGTAAATTTTATCTCAATAACTGAATTGAGGGCAGGAGGAGCAGGGGGCGGCAGAGGATGAGATGGTTGGATGGCATCATAGACTCAGTGAACATGAGTTTGAGCAAACTCCAGGAGACAGTGGGGCTTCCCAGGTGGCTCAGTGGTAAAGAACCCACCTGTGAATGCAGGCGACACAGAGATGTGAGCTCCATCCCTGGGTCAGGAAGATCACTTAGAAGAGGAAGTGGCAACTCACTCCAGTATTCTTGCCTGAAAAATTCTATGGACAGAGGAGCCTGGCAGGCTACAGTCCATGTGGTTGCAGAGTCAGACACAACTCAGCAACTGAACAGCAACACCTCAGTAAACAGGATTCTATAAATCTCTTCGTTTTAACCATCTGGGGTAAGTTTCTGGGGCGTTGGCCAGAACAACGCCTCTCCTGGTAAGCCAGCCTCCGGGGGAGGGCTCGTGCCACCCACCAAAGGCCTGAGTGAGGGCCATCTCCCTGCTGCCCCTGGCCTGGCCTGCAGTCTCGTACTGCTCAAGCGCTTGGACTTATCTAGGAGCAAGGTTGTCCTCTGCACTTTTCCACCAGGGAGCACTCACCAGGTATCTCCCAAGGAAACCTGCTCGTTGTAGGGGGTGTGCCAGTGTGTACCCGGGAAACATGATGTCCATCTTTCTTCCATGGGGCACCTCATTTCTAAAGGACCCTCCCTCACCTGGCCTGAGGGACACCCCCAAGGTTTCCCTGACAGGCAGTGACCTCACTTGACCCCATTCCTCTCTCAAGTTTCCACTAGGGGTTGGCAGATGCCCCCGAAGTAAGCGCCACAGAAGCAGTTTCACCTTTTTTGCAAAGCCCAGAATGGGAGCTGCTGGCACTCCGTTGACAACATGAAAGGTGCTTCTTTGCTGTCGTCCTCAGCTTTGGGGTCTTAGCCAGCGCTCAAGCACCTCAGGGACATTTCCCCAGAGCTGGATGGGAAGCCTCATCCGTGCACCCACAGGAACAAGTGACACAGCCATCACCCATGCAGCGATCTTCAAAAACAGCTGATCGACTGGTTAGTTGAATCAGAGCACATGGCTCTTTCTGGAGAGCTGCAGCAAATACATAAAAACTGCAGTAAAGCCTCACCACATCCTGCTACATCAGGGGTTTCCGCTTAGGTGAAAGAGTCTGTCTGCAGCAGTGTCCCTGGTGCGCCCCCAGATTCCTGCAGAGAATGTTCCCCCAACCATGTTCATCCTTGGTGGCTGTGAGTGTATTCCGAGGGTTGGCTTCTTACGCTGTTCAGGGAGGATGGACGTGTTTCTATTGATGTAAGTTGATTTACAATGTCATGTAAGCCTCAGATGTGTAGCACAGTGATTCAGCTATATATATATCTATATATCTAACTTTAAATCTATGTTTATATATATATATGTTATATGAGCTTCCCATGTGGTGCTAGTGGTAAAGAATCTGTCTGCCAATGCAGGAGATATAGGAGATGTGGGTCTGATCCCTGGGTCAGGAGGACCCCCTGGAGGAGGGAATGGCAACCTACTCCAGTATTCTTGCCTAAAGAATCCCATGAACAGAGGAGCCTGGCAGGGTACAGTTCATGGGTCACAAAGAGTCACAAAGAGTTGTATTGAAACAACTTAGCACCAGCACCCCCATGTAAAAATATATATATATAGCTCTTATATAATGTGTGTGTGTGTGTATTCTTTTTCAGATTGCTTTCCCTTATAGGTCATTACAAGACACTGAGTATAGTTCCCTGTGCTATACAGCAGGTCCCTATTGGTTATCTATTTATATATCATAATGTGTATCTTAATTCCAAACTCCTAATTTATCCCTCCCCTATTCCACTTTGGTAAGCATAAATTTGTTCTCTGCATCCATGAGTCTATTTCTATTTCATAGATGAGCTCATTTGTGTCATATTTTAGATGCCACATGTAAGTGATATCATACAGTATTTGTCTTTCTCTGTCTGACTTACTTAGTGTGGTAACCTCTAGGTCCATCCAATCCAGATGGCATTATTTCATTCTTTTCATGGCTGAGTAGTAGTCCATGGCGTATATGTACCACACCTTCTTTGTCCATTCCTCTGTCAGTGGACAGTTAGTTTGTTTCCACATCTTGGCTGTTGTGAATAGTGCTGCAGTGAACACTGGGGCACAGGTATCTTTTCACACTGTGCTTTTCTCCTTTCTTCTTTCTTGTTCTACAGCAACATTTAGGGAGGAGGAGTATTTTTAAGGCTGAAGACATCTGGCCACTGGTTCCTCAGTGGATGTTGCTGCAGCTCTTTAATAGGCAGCTGGGGAGAGAAAACCTGCCCAGCCTGGACTCTGTTGCTTCAAGTCTGAAAGGACCCTCCACCCCTGACCTTTGCTAGAACTAAAGCTTTCTTTTCTGTGTAGTTGAGGACCTGGCATCCAGTTGTGAGCTAAACGGCCACAGAAGCAGGGAGAAAATGCTGCTCCTGAAAGAGGCATCCACTCAGAACCTAGATGGCAGCGCTGAGCACGTGAATGGGCCTCCTGCCTCTTGGGGAGCAGCACAGGCTGTTACAGGAAAGAGGACCCCATCCAGGCCCAAGAGTGGGCTCTCCTCTAACACTCGGAAATGAACCATCCAGCGAGACACATGTCCTGACAGAGCAAGAGACTTTGCTGGGATGGGGGGCCCGTACGGGGAGCAGCAGGTCAGGGAACTCAGGAGAACTGCCCTGCCATGAGGCTCACAGCCTCAGGTTTCATAGTGATAGGTTAGATTCCAGGTTGTCTCGGCCAGTCATCTTGCTTGGTCCATATTTGGTGACTCAGAGTCCTTCCTGGTGGTGCAGGCATCTCTCAGCCAAGATGAATTTTAGCACCTCCTGAATTTTCCCAGTTAGTNCCTGACAGAGCAAGAGACTTTGCTGGGATGGGGGGCCCGTACGGGGAACAGCAGGTCAGGGAACTCAGGAGAAATGCCCTGCCATGAGGCTCACAGCCTCAGGTTTCATAGTGATAGGTTAGATTCCAGGTTGTCTCAGCCAGTCATCTTGCTTGGTCCATATTTGGTGACTCAGGGTCCTTCCTGGTGGTGCAGGCATCTCTCAGCCGAGATGAATTTTAGCACCTCCTGAATTTTCCCAGTTAGTTTCCACTGTACTGTTGTGCGACAGCTCATGCAGGTGGTTATCCTCATGCCTGGCCTCAAGCAGGCAGTCTTGGTCAATGGTTCTCTAACCCCTAACAGAATAACACACTGACAGGGTCACGCATCTATCCAGGGAACCGGAGAGGCTTCAAGGTGAGTGGCTTTAGCTTCACACGTCCTGTGATCTTCCATGTGCTGGACGGGCGCCCCCTGCAGCTGAGATGTTCTTTCCAAGTATGAACTGGCCTTTTCCAGCTTTGAGAATCTGTCCACACCCTGTTCTTATGGCCCCTCTCCCACTTCAAAGACAGCAGGCTTCATTTCTCTGCCCCCCACCCACAGCCACCTGTTCCTCTGACTACAAGTAGGGAAGGGTCTTTTTATTTCTTTTCCATTTTGGTTTGTTACAGGATATTGAATATAGTTCCCTGTGCTGTACACATGGGGAGCTTGTTTATTTTATACATAGTACTGGTGGTGATTTAGTCACTCAGTTGTGTCTGACTCTTTATGACTCTGTGGACTGTAGCCCACCAGCCTCCTCTGTCCATGGGATTCTCCAGACATGAATAGTTGAGTGAGTTGCCATGCCTTCTTCTAGGAGACCTTCCCAATCCAGGGACTGAACCTTCGTCTCCTGCATTTCAGGCAGATTCTTTAACACTGAACCACCTGGGAAGCTCCCAATGATGAAAGATATGGATGCCAAGTGTGCTGATGACGAAAACAAATATGTAGCAGTGTGTACATGTTCATCCCAATCTCTTGATTTATCTTCTCTTCCTCCCCACCCTATCCCCTGCTTTCCCCTTTAGTAACTACAAGTCTGTTCTCCACGTCTGTGAGTCTGTTTCATAGATAAGTCTATTTGTGTCATATTTTAGATTCTACATAAAAGTGATATCATATGGTAGTTGTCTTTCTCTTTCTGAGTTACTACACTTAGTATGATAATCTCTAGATCCATCCATGTTGCTGCAAATGTCATTATTTTGTTCCTTTTAATGACTAATATTCCATTGTGTATACATACTACATCTTCTTTATTCATTCACCTGTTGATGAATATTAAGATGGTTTCCATGTCCTGGCTATTTTAAAATGCACTGCAAGGAACATAGATGTGAATGTATCTTTTCTAATTATAGTATGCTATAGTTTGCTAATCTATAATTATAGATTATAGAAAACTATAGATTGATTAATTATATGGTAATTTTATTTTTAGGTTTCTAAGAAACCTCCATTCTGTTCTCCACAGTGGCTACACCAATTTACACTGGGAAAGGTTCTTTGATTCTAAAGATTTGTGTGATTACATTGGGTCCCCCTGAAAAATTCAGGATAATCCTCCTATCCCAAGGTCCTTCATCTTAATCACATCTGCAAAATCCTGTTTGCCTTGTGACATAACATAACAGTTCCAGGAATAGGGGTGTGGACATCTCTGCAGGGAGGCATTATTCAGTCCACCACGCAACAATAGCTACCATTTGTCGAGCAGTGGTGATTGTCAGTTTGAATGAAGCACTTTACAAATGTTACCTCATGTAACCCAGCCCTGAGTCCATGAGTCAGGCACTCATGGACAGATGAAGAAACTGAGGCTGAGAACAGAGATTTAAAAGTCAAGGCCAATTCTTATGGGTAACACAGATTAGTGAGAACCATGAGCCTTTTCAATGTATTTGTTTGTTTGTTTGAAGATAATATCAAAAAACCTTAACAGAGACCCAGAACTTTCTGCGGAACTGTTTATAACACTGAGCTGTTTAATCCACAGTGTTTGTGAAGGTTAGGGGATAGTCTGCTGAAAGCCATCAAGTTGGGTTGGGCATGGATACCCCATCCATGGAGGCAGGGGCCTGGGCCACCATTTCACTAAGCTTGGCCCATCTTCCATGGAATAAGGTGGGGCTCCACTGACTTAGAAACCCAAACTGCACTTGTGCCCAGTTAGGTTTGCTTTGGATTGAATTTCAGATAGATGATAAATAATTTTTTAGTGTAAGCATGGTCCAAATAGAGCTTCCCAGGTGGTGCTAGTGGTAAAGAACCCACCTGCTAATGCAGGAGACATAAGAGATGGGTTTGATCCCTGGGTGGGGAAGGTACCCTGGAGGAGGGCATGACAACCCACTCCAGTATTGTTGCCTGGAGAATCACATGGACAGAGAAGCCTAGTGGGCTACAGTCTATAAGGTCACAAAAAGTCAGACATGACTGAAGCAACTTAGCATGCATGCATGGTCCAAATAATGCATGTTTACATACTTACTTCGATCCCTAGGTTGGGAAGACACCCTGAAGAAGGAAATGGCAACCCACTCCAGTATTCTTGCCTGAGAATCCCATGGACAGAGGAGACTGGTGGGCCACAGTCCATAGGGTCACAAAGAGTCAGACATGACTGAAGCAACTTAGCATGCATTTACTTAAACACACAAAAATTTGTTTATCTGAAATTCAAATTTACTCAGGCATCCTGTGTCTTACATGGCTGCATGGGAGACACATTTATGTCTTAGGCACCAAACTCAGTGAATCCAAGCCTCATCTTACAGTCTTTAATGACTGCTTTTCAGATATTCTCTTTGGTCTTCAGCAGTTTCACCAGGTTCATGTCCAGGTGTAGTTTTCATTTGTACCACTTGGGCTTTATGACTCTTCTTCAATCTGTGGCTTTCTGTCTTTCATCATTTTTGGACAACTCTTGGCTATTGTCTCTTCAAATGTTACTTCTTGCCCCCATTCCCTCTCTCTTCTCCTTCTGGGACTTGAATTACATACATTAATCTTAAATTCTTTTTGTATTTTTAATTTTTTTCTCTTCTTGCTTCAGTCTGGGTATATTTTTCTAATCTGCCTTCACCATTACTTACTTTCTTCACTTTGTGTAATCTGTAGTTAAACTTAATTTTAGCTAAAAATCAGTGCCTTAATTTTAGTTACCATATTTTAAAGTTCTATAATGTCCATTTATTGCTTCCAGGATGCTAGTGAGAATATCCGTCTTGTCATTTAATCTCTGGAACATATGACTCTAGTGTTTCAAAGTTGTTAAGGGCCTGACAACAACAATATCAGATTCTCCAGTACAAATTGATTCTATTGTCCAGTTTTTTCTTTTGGTCCAACCGGGTTTGTCATTTTTCAAACCCGGTAATTTTTTACTGAATGTTGGACATTGTGAAGAAAAATACTGAGAAACCTTTGCTGTCCTTCTCAGAAAGGTGGCACCTTTTGCTCTCAGTTGTGGACAAAACAGCCTGCGTCCCCGTCACACAGCACTCGGTATCACCATCTCTACCACGGACACCTTCTCTTTATCTCTGCAGAGCAAACCTTCTGACCAGTTTGAAACTTCACCTTTCTCTGACCCCAAGTGTGGTAGAGCCTTATTTCTTGTTCTTATTGGCCATTTGTATTTACTCAGAGGACTGTTTTCTGTGTAAACCTTCACTCGGGTCATGAATATTGAACATCACTGAGCAGAACTGATGGTGGAAAACGAAAACACAGCTGTGCATGAGTTTGTGACCCCAGTGACCTGATCAATGAAAACAGCCCCAAACCATCAGCACTGACTCACTCGTAAAGACTCCAATATCAGTTTCCCAACTGGAGCCACTTCCTCCTCAAGCCATTTGGGCTAATGAACTCCTGACCACAGGGGCTGTGCCCCGTTGAGAGTGGGTGAAGGTCCCTGGAACAGACACAGTCATGAAGGGAGAGGCAGGGTCAGAGTTCACAGTGCTGTGGAGAAGAGAGCTGCCTGGGCTTAGAATGGACAGACTCTGGTGTCCACTGTTCTTCCCATTTCAGTGGCCATCCTCACAAGGGGCAAAGGAAACTGTCACTTGCTTTTGCAAATCACTGTGACCCTGGCTGCATCCTGTGCCAGGCAGCCCTCCTGGATTCCACTGTCTCAGAAACCCCATCCATCTTGACTGTGTGTGTGTGTGTGTGTGTGTGTGCACACGTGTGTGTGCCCGCAAAGCTCTTCTGTTCATGGAATTCTCCAGGCAAGAATACTGGAGTGGGTTGCCATTTCCTCCTCCAGGGGATCTTCCTGACCCAGGGGTTGAACCCGGGTCTGCTGCAATGCTGGCTGATTCTTTACCATCTGAGCCACTGGGGAAGCTCATTCCTTCTCGGTTGTGCTCCTGCACAGTGCTCATGGGAAGCCCCTCCAGCAGTAGAGAAGAGTTTGTGTCTAGGCTTATTTTAGGTGTGTGCTTTCTCAATAACTCCCTTGCCATGTGCCAGAGCAGCCAGACCCAGGCATTTAGCTAGTCATTTTTAAAGTCAGGGGTGGGCCAAGCCTGCTTCATTTAGGAGGGAGAATGAGGCCTCCATGNGGAAGCCCCTCCAGCAGTAGAGAAGAGTTTGTGTCTAGGCTTATTTTAGGTGTGTGCTTTCTCAATAACTCCCTTGCCATGTGCCAGAGCAGCCAGACCCAGGCATTTAGCTAGTCATTTTTAAAGTCAGGGGTGGGCCAAGCCTGCTTCATTTAGGAGGGAGAATGAGGCCTCCATGTTCTCCTCAGTTCCCCCCACCAGGGCTCCCTGGGCTCCCTTGTGGTCACACTGGCAGCAGCTCCCAGGCAGGTCTGGGCAGCCCACGAGGCCGGCTTCCAGGAGGGATTTTCACAGTAATGACCCCCCAGGTGGCCCTCACATGTCCATCCTGTCAGTGAGTAATCAGGAGTTCCTGCTTGGGGACTGGACTTGCCGACGACAAGAGCTGAAAGACCAGCTTCCCACCAGTTCTCAATGGGCTTTTATGGCCGAGACCCCAGATCCAGGGCTTTTCTCAAGGGCTTTATGTGGCAATTAATGGCTTCAAGCAAACCCCCAAACCCCTGAACCTGACCCAGTGCCAGAGTGTTCACCGCTGGGGAGGCTCCAGGAGCCGCATTTGTTCTCTGAAGTTGCTCTGAACAGGGAGTGTTCTGCAGCCATAAATAACTGCATTTCTTGGGGAGGGGGTGGGGACAGGTGAACCACAGCTAGATATTTTTTTAAAGAAGAGAAACAGTAAACTTACTATGCCTCAAGAAATTTCCATGGATGTCCCGTTTATTCCTTGCAGGAAATACCCTGTAATTTTCCTGACTTTCATGCCAGTTTTCCTTATTTTTTACTTTAATGAATGAGGCTTGCAGCCATCCCACGCTAGCTCCATCTCTTTAACATTTTTTCCATATTGTTATTTGGAGGCTACCTTTCCCCACAGGCTCCTTTCCACCCACACGTGGTCGCCGGAAACAAGCCGTCCAGACGGTCCCAGGGAGCAGGGGTGTCCTCTAGCCCCCGTGGCCAGGCCCCATAGAGCAGCACAGATGCCCGAGGGTCTGCGGCCAGGGAGGGGGTGGGGTGGAGGATGTGGAGAAGGTTCTGTGTCCGCCCCTTCCTCACCCCACACAAGCGAGGGGTTTCAGAAGGGCCTGGAGTGTGCAGGGGAGACAGTGACTGAAGTAGCGAGGCCTGATGAGCCTGAACGTGGCTGCCCACCTCAGCCTGCCCTGCATCTGGCCCAGGCGTGCTCTGCTACACCCCCAAAGTGCTTCTCCTCCCTGCCCGTGCAGACCCTCCTTAGAGACCAGATGACCCAGCAGGGACTCCTCACGCCCCTCAGTGCTGCTGACTGTTGTCTATGCGTGGCGCCCAGCCCTTTGGGGCTCTTGTGACTGTGCACTGTTCATCAGAATCCCCAGCACCCACCCCACAACTGGGAGCCTGGGTCACCCACTCGCTCCCCTGCCCCCTGAACATGGGCAGCCTGAACCCTGCCAGGCTGTAGTTTCTGAGCCTAATGGGCCGGCAGGTCCCTGTCTTTGCCAACCTGAGGTCTCAGAGGGGAGATGGCTGATAGTGGACACATGGACCAGATAGGGGGACTGGAGAATTCCAGCATGTGGGAAGAGCCACGAGAATGAGAAACGACAGAAAACAAGACAGTGAGGTGGGGCTGACTTTGGCCTGAGCGGCTAGGTTTGTCCAAAGCTAAGCCTGGCCTGGTAGACAGGCGGAGAAGATGCTGCATAAGCAAACATGAAGCAACAAGAGCAACGGGCAGGACGTGGAGCCTCCACCCTTTGGCTGGAGACCGGCCTCCTCCTGCACCTGCCAGGTTCGCCTCACAGGGAGCAGGATGCCGTAACCCCAAGCAAAGGGGAGGCTGGTGTTCTCAGGAATGGGCACTTACCCCTGGAGAGTGGGCCTTAGGTCACATTGAGCCCAGTGGCCCCACCCATGGGGGGGCGGTGGGGGCCGATGGCAGGTGGAGGGGTCCCTGAGGCCCTACTTGCATCCCCCAGATCCCCAGACCTGTGCCCGACAGGGACAAGATGCCTAGGACAAGGTGCCAGCTGCCCCCAGGGGCCTCTGTGCTTCTGGAAGGGGCCTCCCGATACCACAGGTGACTGACCCTACAGTGGCAGGGGAAGCCTGCCCAGTCCTGTCCTGGGGGGCTCCAGCGCACCTCGGTGGTCCTGTCCTGGAGACGCCCAGCCTTGCACCTGCCTACCTCTTCCTGTCCTGCTCCGTCTTCACCCAGGAAGGTCTCCTGGACTCCAACTCTACCAGCACCTTGACCTTGGATTTCCCAGCCTCTGGAGATGGAAAGTAGATGTTGTTTATAAGACTCTCAGTTAATGTCATTTTTTGTTACACCACTTTTTGAACAGACTGAAACAGCTGTGTAACAAGTTACCCCAAAACGTAATGACAACCCTTAGTAAAGCAGTGCTTGTCCTGAGAGGTAGAGGCGTCCAGGCGAGAACTGCTTTTCTGACCACTTCCTCCCCCCCACCACACCCCTGGAGCTCCACGCATCACCTCCACTACATACCATCAGTGGGCTCAGTCACAAAGCCTGCCATCCTCACGGACGGGGAGCCTGACTCCTCCTCTGTATGGGCTTTCAGGAGAGCCTGCTACATTCACTGTCACCCTGACCCACCTCGGGAAGACAAAAGGTGCCTGCACCCCAGCCTGGACTTCTCGAGGGACTGTGACAGGGCACCCAGACAGCCGCAGGCCGAGCAGGTTATGAGTGGAGGAAGGTCCCTCAGCCACATGAGTACCATCCTCGGTCTCAAATGTCTTGGAAAGAGGATCTAAGTCTGTTGTCAAGTGAACGATGTGACAACATGCTGGAGGCTGAGCCCTGTGCCAGCTGCTCCTTTTTCACGCTCACGCTCCTGGGTTGCTCGCTCACGCTCCTGGGTTACTCAGTGCATCTGTTTGCACCACTGTTGGAAGCTTCTGCTGAATTAGGCTTCTAGTGATACAGCAGTGAAAGTGAAGTCGCTCAGTCGTGCCCGACTCTTTGCAACCCCATGGATAGAAGCCTGCACCAAGCTCCTCTGTCCATGGGATTTTCCAGGCAAGAGTACTGGAGTGGGTTGTCATTTCCTTCTTCAGGGAATCTTCCCGACCCAGGAATCGAACCCAGGTCTCCTGCATTGTAGACAGACGCTTTACCGTCTTAGCCACCAGGGAAGTCCCAGCTTGTTTTATTTGATTCTCCATGTCTGGGAGCTTTCTCTTCTAGGGAGTGTCATCTTATTTGTCCACAATCAAAGAAGATAAAGGAGAGGGAAGGAAAGGGAGGAGGGGGAGGGCAGTTTGATTGTTATGATTTTGCTGGGAGGTAGGTGGTTTGTGGAGTCCTGTATCACCCTGTTAGGTTTACAAATAAAGACCCCAGAGGCCAGGAGTGTGAAAACACAGGAAGTGGACTCTGTCTGCAGGATGTTTTCTTTTTTTTCCTCAGGAAAATTAAATTCCAAAAATATTTGCACTGACTTAAAAAAATGTTTCTCTTCACAACTCTCATTTTTAGCTACATTCCTCATGTGTATGTCAAAAAGTTTAAATAGGATCGGAAGATATTCGCTAAAGATAAAGCCAAGTTTAGAGAAACAGCCGGTAATCGGAAAGAACACCATAAATTTGAGTGGAGAGAAAACTCCTTCCCGCATTTAGACGGCATGGAAGGCAGCCCTCAGAGCCCCTCCTGGTCGTCAGGCTCCCCTGGGGTGGGGACGGAGGGACCCTATGGGGGTCACGTCTCTAGGGCACAGGTCCGGCCAGCTTGAACGAAGCCCGGATGGTGGAATGTTCCGGAAGGAACCAGCAGTTCTGCAGGTTTCAGTCCTGACCCCGGCCGGTGCAGATGTGCCGGCAGGACGTCAACTGGCAGAGCCTCTAACTCCTACCAGAGCTTGGGGAGGGGCTGGAGGCGAGGGCTTCAGGATCCAGTGACTGGAGCGTACTGTGAGCCAGGTGGCCCCAGGGCCCGCCCCAGAGCCCGGTCCTGTCCAGTCGTCCGGGCATCCGCTGGACCGCCGCCCCTTCAGGGACCCATCACCCCTCCCACCACTGCCGCGACACCTGCTGTCACTGCATCCCGGTCCCCTGCAGGAGACCCCGCGATGTCACCACCTGTCCCTTCCTCCCCGGCTCAACGTGGGGGTCTGTGCACTTACAGAGCAGCTCCGGGGGCAGCTTAGACGGGGGAGAGGGACAGTGAGGGGTGGGGACAGTGAAAGTTGGGGTGCTGGGCCAGGACTCCCATTCCAAGTCGGGGAGTTGCACAGCCCCGCCCTCCGCCCACCCACCCACCCTCCCTGCTCCCCTCCCCCCCTT
>SJYA01002696.1:1728150-1772508 GCA_006410615.1 Neotragus moschatus
CCACCCCCTTCCCCGCCACCCTCTCTGTCCGCTCCCAGCAGTATTACCTCCCTCCTAGGTCACATTCTCCAGCTGGACGCACGTGGGTGTTTCTCTTTCTTCGCGTCCTAAAGGCCAACACCAAACAAAAAGTCCTCCCGTGACCCACTTTCCTCCAGTTACTGCTCTCCATCCTCTTCCAAGAAACTTCTCAGCGAGCAGTCTACACTCGCTTGTCTCCAGTACCTCTGCCATTCTCTCTCCAAGGCTGTCTGGCTCTCAACCCTGCACTCCATCCAGCGACTCCAGACAGGGGGATGCTGCCCTCCAGCCACTGACCCCTCCACCTACGACACCACCTCCTGGGCAGCCCAGTGTTCAGACGCCCTCTACCTGCACTGGGCCCTCTACCTGCACTGGACCGAGAGAATCATGTGACTCCCAGCGCCTTCCTTATGGTCTCACCTGGGCCTTCTGCCCTGCCTCTGCCGCTGGACAACCTCACTTCCCCCTGCTTAAATGTCATGACCCCCGAGCCCATGTCTCTCACCAGTCTCTGTCCTGCTTGTTCCCTGCCCCCAATACAGAGACAGAGCCAAAGCCCCCTCAATGGAGTGAGGCTGCTTCCTCCTCCCAGCCTGATCTCGCCCGCCCCTGCCCTCTGCTCTTCCTGATTCAGGGCCCTGGGGGCCATTCCTCCCTCTCACCATCTCAGAGACCCCTCCTCACCCTCAGTTCAGTTCAGTTCAGTTGCTTAGTCGTGTATGACTCTTTGCAACCCCATGAATCACAGCACGCCAGGCCTCCCTGTCCATCACCAACTCCCGGAGTTCACTCAGACTCAAGTCCATTGAGTCAGTGATGCCATCCAGCCATCTCATCCTCTGTCGTCCCCTTCTCCTCCTGCCCCCAATCCCTCCCAGCATCAGAGTCTTTTCCAATGAGTCAACTCTTCGCATGAGGTGGCCAAAGTACTGGAGTTTCAGCTCCAGCATCGTTCCCTCCAAAGAAATCCCTACACTTATTTAAATTGCAGCTTCCCTAGGGACCACTTCCTGTCCTCTTTTCCTGCTCCATTTTCCTCCTTATTATGGGTTTTTTATTTAACTGTCCTGTTTATGTTTCCCCTCCCCATTAGACTGTAACAGAATGTCCATTCCATAAAAACAGAGCAGGCGCTGTGTCTGTTTTGTCTACCCAGGGCCCAAATGAGGGCTGGACACAAGGCCTCCCTTAGCCAGCAAACGAACAGCCCAGAACATCAGCTTCTCCTGCAGCATCGAGGGCCTCCCCCACCCAGCCAGATGGAATGAGCTGTAGGGTCCCACACATGGGAAAGTACCACGGGGCTCAGGGTGGACCCACTGAAGAGCTGACCTCCTGAGTTACACAGCACCATCCACGGTGAGGGCTGTGAAGTGGGTCCCCCTCAGGGACCAGGACAGCACTGCTGAACACCACCGACAACCAGCAACCACTTCCAAAGAGAAAAGCTCCAAAGACGCAGGAGGCCCTTGGGGTTTTGCAAGGCTGACCCTCCTCCTAACCAGGACACAGTCGTCATGCAGGAAGTGAGCCATACATGCCACTGACCCAGGGTGAAGGGCTGGGTCCGTGGCCCCCCAGCACCAGCTATGTGGCTGGCAAGTTGCTTCAACTCTCTGCACTTCAGTCTTCTCATCTGTAAAATGGGGATAATAATGATGCTTTTTCTCAAAATTGAGAATGTTAAATATATTAAATACATACAGACATCTCTAGTTTAGAACTGTGCCTGGCACTTAGTAAATACTATAGGAATGTTCACTATTAAAATCCTCAAGAATATGAAATATGCCAAAAGGCTAATTAACAATAGATCCTTGCATGTTTTATTGTAAGAGGCAGATCATAGTTCTGTATCTGGTAATTTTTTTTAATTTGTAAGACAAAATGAACTTTTATGTGAATTTTTACACATTTTCACAATTTGGTTTCATTTTTAAAGAAAGTTCTAGCAAAGCCCCTTTTTTCACTGTTGCCTGTGAAATATGCTCAGTGGATCAGAAGTGACTTCATCCAGGTCCAAAGAGACTGATGGGCACGGGGTGCTCACTGGAGAGAGTGAGCACTGGGCTGGGGGAGGGCAGAGGCCTGGTTACCAGTTGGCCTCCAGTGAGCACTGAAGGTGGGCTCCAGAGAGTCCATCACCATCTCATCCATGAATTCACCTATGTTTGCAAGCATTTGCCAGGGCTTCGAATCCATCTGGACTTGGGGGAGGGTAGAAGGAGGGTCTGGACAAGATAGAAAACAAGCAAGGGCTTCCCAGATGGTGCTAGTGGTGAAGAATCCTCTTGGACAGAGATGTAGGTTCCATCCTTGGGTTGGGAAGATCCTTGGAGAAGGGCATGACAACCCACTCCAGTATTCTTGCCTGGAGAATCCCAGGGACAGAGAAGCCTGGTGGGCTAACTATAGTAGTCCATGGGGTTGGATGGCGTTGGACACGATTGAAGCGACTTAACAGTTAGCAGAAGGAGGGGTCTGGACGAGATGGAGAACAAGCAGGGGCTGTCCTCACCCCCACCAGCATCAACCTTGGAGACCCCTCAGGAGAGGGAAGAGACACACAACTGGAAAGCCCTGGGGAGACCCTAGGCTGGTGGGAACCCTGGGGGTGGTGATGGGGGTTCTTGGGGGGAGGTGATGGCCTCTAGGGCAGAGGAGAGCTGGGTGGTTCTGCTTCTGTCTCTGCTCCATTCATACGAGACAGAGACCAAGCTCAGGCAGCAGCCTCTAATCGAGGAGGGTTTGATTGGGGTGGCCCTGTCCCACCAGGTGAGGAGCTGTGGAAGCTGGCACCTCCAGATCAACTTTTCTCCCACACCTCTTCCTCACCTCCCCCTCTGAGACTCGGAAAGTTGGCCTCCTCCCAGGACCCCTGGCATCTATCAGTTTAATGAAAATTCTGGTGGAGCAACAGCAAAGAAGGGAGGTGGGCAGGAATTCTGTGGTCTTGGGGCTTGTCTGTCTCTTGAAGCCCCTTGGGAGGGATGCCAACACTGAGATCCAACCTGGGCTTCACCTTATCCCCCATTATCTGTTCCCAGACAGGGTGACAACACCCTGGGGAGGCAGGAGCCCACAGGTGCAGCAGCTCACATAGAGACTACACCTTGGACCACAGTCACCCAAGGGAGCAGCATTTTCAGGCAGATCCAGAATTTAAAATAAGTATAATAAATATTCTCAGGCAAAGGAGGGTATTAATAATAAAAAAACAGAAACAGGGAGCCATAAAAAAAACCAAAGGGTGGAAACTACAACTGTGGAAAGAAGGGTAATGATAGGTGGGACCTGCACATGGATGGTTTTGGCAGGGCTGTGCGCTGAAGGGAGGGGTTGGCCTGGGGGTGGGGGAGCCTGGGACTCAGCCCCTGTTAGAAGCCAAGGCCTGGACGTGCACACAGAACAGGAATGAATCATGGTCATGGTGCTGAGTGGAAATAAGAAACAAACAAGGCCAACAGAGCCATATTAATCATGTAAATTTAAAATACGGCACTGTGTGTCAACAGATGAGTGGATAACCAAGCTGTGGTTTCAAAACACCGTGCTACTGTGTGCTAAGTCGCTTAGTCGTGTCTGAATCTGCGACCCTATGGACTGTAGCATGGCAAGAATACTGGAGTGGGAATACTGGAGTGGGTTGCCATTTCCTTCTCCAGGGGATCTCCCCAGCGCAAGGATCGAACCTGCATCTCCTATGTCTCCTGCATTGCAGGCGGATTCTTTCCTGCTGAGCCCCCGGGAAGCACTCACTGCACTACTCAGCCGTAAAAATGAGGGAAACTGGCACCTGCTGTGATGTGGATGAACTTAATACATTGTGCTCAGTGAAATTAGCTGGTCACAAAAGAGCAATGACTGCACTTCCACTTAGGTGAGGTCCCTGGTGGTGGTATAGTCATGTCTGACTCTTTTTTGACTCCATGGACCATATGTAGCCCTTTAGGCTCCTCTGTCCATGGGATTTTCCAGGCAAGAATATTGGAGTTGCCATTTACTTCTCCAGGGGATCTTCCTGACCCACAGATCAAACCCAGGTCTCCTACACTGCAGGTGGATTCTTTACCATCTGAGCCACCAGGGAAGCCCTAGGTGAGGTCCCTAAAGCAGTCAGAGTTCTAAGGACAGAAAGTAGGTGGTGGGTGCTGGAAGCTGGAGAGGGAGAGAATGGGGAGTAAGTGTTAATGGGTGCAGAGTGTCATTTGGGGAAGATAGAGTTCTGTGGATGGATGGTGATGATGGCTGCACATGGCAACCAGTTAAGTGAATGTACTTAACACCTCTGAACTGCACAGTTAAAAGGAGTTAAAATGGTGGGGCTTTCCTGGTGGTCCAGTGGCTGAGACTCCATGCTCCCAGTGTAGGGGGCATGGGTTCAATCCCTGGTCAGGGAGTTAGATCCCACAGGCCACAATTAAAGATCCTGCTTGCCACAACTCAGACCTGGCACAGCCAAATAAATTTTTTTTTAAGTATTTGAAACAGTAAATTTTATGTTAGGTATATTTTACCACAATAAAAAAGTAAAATCTAAAAAAAATTTAATGAAGATAATAAAAAACAGCGCTGTGTGTTATATACACGGACACATACCAATAAAGGACGCACATTCATCTTGCTAGGAGGATGAGGACATAAAAAGGAATAAACCGACAAACAAGCCAAAGGGCTGCAATGCGGGGCAGACACTGACCTCTGCCCTGTCCAGAGAGGACACCCACGTCCTCACCAGGGAGGGAGAGGGCGACTGGCTGGGGAGACTGGATTTCCCCAGGAGCAGCTTTGCCAAAGGCAGGGGCTCCCTCGTGCCCACAGAGCCAACAGCCCTTCCAATCCCCAGCCCCGCCAATACCTTTAGTGCTGGCCACGGTTCCCTTCTCTGCTCTGAGGCTTTTGAAGCCTGTCCTTGCCTTGCCGGCCCCCTGGGGCCACCCCTTCCCCCACACCCATGGTCAGTACACACTCCTGCCTGCTGGTGGGGGACTCGCAGCTGGCTCGTGCCTGCAGTAGGTGCTCAGTGCGTTTCTGCTGGGTGACAGTGAATGAATGATGGGGTGACTGAAAGGAGAGGCATTTTTAAAGGGAGACCCAGTGGCTGGAGGATCACCTGGAGGAAATGATCAGAACCCCAGAGGCGCTGGGAGCCATAGCCTCAGCCCAGCGCCTGCCCAGGTTGTATCCAGGCCTCTGCTATTTGTGCCCAGGCCTGCTGGGGACCCTGCCCAGGCCAGTGCCCCCTCCAGGGCTCAGGAAGAGCTCCTTCTGGACCTTTGGGTTTTTGTAGAAGGAAGCAGGGGTTGGCCTCCCACCAGAAGAGCTGATTCCCCTGATGTGAGAAGGCCATTGTGATGCTGGACAGCCTAAAATAAAAATGCCCAGCACCATCTCAGTGACCCTGTATGTTTCTCAACCCTGTGACCCCTCTTTGCTGAAGACAAATGACTACTGACCAGTGTCATGCTGTTCAGATTCTTTCCATGTTTCTTTCTGGTTTCCAGCTGTCAGAACCATGCTGTGCACAGAGAAAACCTTCTTCCAATACCTTACACAGCCTCGTGTCTTTTTCTCAGTGTATAAAACGATATTCATTCTGTAAAACCTGGGACTAAGTCTTCACGCAAACATTGGCTCTAACAAATGAAAAGTGACTTCACCAAGGACTGATGTGCAGGCCCCAGTCTGCCTACAGATTTGTCACAATGGGACACTGCTCAGCGCTTCATCCTTCACAATAAATGGCCAGGTGTGCAAATAGCCTCAGAATTGTCCAGAGGTCAAGGTCAGCTGTGGTTTGGGCAGGGTGGGCAGTGACTGTCCAGGAGGTGTCTCGGTCTGTGGGTCTACGGTTGGGCAACTCCACAATCGATGCCCCGGATGATGAAATGGGGAGTTTGGCAGCAACCCTTGGTCCTGAGCTGGAATTTCAGGTGCAGGTGACCCCAAGAGCGGGAGAAGGCAGGGCTCCAGGAGGTCTCTGTGAGAGAGCCTTAGGAGTGATGGAAAATAGGGGTGGGGGTAGGGGAGGGTGGGTGTAAGGCTTGGGGTGAGTGCATGACCTGTCACTCCTGGCCTGATTGATCCAGATGCGGTCAAGATAAGCCTGCTGGTGGAGGTCAGGCAACTGCAAGGTGGGAGCAACGGAGAGAACCCTCCTGGCTTGTCATCTCCGGGAAGTCGTCCTGCTTGGTGTCCCAAAAGGCCCAAGTGTGAGCTGGAGGGCTTTCAAGCAAGCCTGGGATTCTTTCACAAGTTAGAGGTTCTCTATTTTCCAGCACCTGCCCCCGGCTGTGCGCCCGGAGTCTGCAAGGACACCCTCTGGGACAGCGCACAAGTCCAGGAGGACAACCCAGCCAGGGCTGCGGGGTGCAGCTGCCCACGCGAGGGGCTGCCAGCCAGCCAGGAGCCGCCTCCCAGGCCCAGCTGCAGGGCTGGGTTTCCTGCAGAGCGTGATTCTGGAGCCGGGCAGCTAAGCCCGTGACGCGTGTTTATGGTTCTCACTGCCCCCGGGGACAGCTGCAGGCCTCTCCGCCCGGCCAGGGGCTGGTCAAGGGCTGCTGGAGCTGGAAACCCTGGCAGCTGCTAATCCCCTAAAGCCTCCCTAGCTTTGAGCAATCGGAGTTGTTTGTTCTTCTCAGTAAACAGCTGTTCTCCCAGTGACTGCCCAGATCGTGTTAAATATTAACAGAGCTGCCTCCACAGCCCCTCGCTGGGCGTCTGCTTTAAATATTTAAGTAATTGCCTTTCGGTCCCTGAGTGACTTTGGCTCAAATTGCTCTGTCACCGCACTTGCCTCCGGGTTTATGGAGCATAGGGAAGTGCCAGCACTCCTGTTCTCTCTCTGCTGTCTGAGCCCTCCAGACATCACTCAGGCCCTGGGTCAGATGTGAATGGCCAGGATGCGCCCCGCCTCCCTCTCACATGTGTGTGTCTGTGCGTGTTTGCACGCTTATGTGTGTGGGCGTGTGCGCGAGCATTCTTGTGTGCGTCTGTTTACGAGTGCACAGGTGCTCAGGTGCGCGCTTCTGCGATTCGTCCTTTCGGGGGCCGGGCATCTCCGTCCTAGTGCACTGTGACCTCTAAGCCGTACTCTTATTTGCTCTTCATCCACGTCAGGGTTCATCTGAGACCGGTGACTCCTCTGCTGAAGGCTCTCTGCGAAGATCAGGAAAAAGGATTAAGAGCTCAGAGAGCAGCCTCGGCACCCCTGCCGACAGAAAGGGGCACAGAGCTCAGGGCTCCTGGGAGCTCGGGCTGTGCTGTAGTTTCTGTGTCCGCATGGCCTCTGGTCATAACCACACGCCTTTGGAACGTCCTCCCCGAAACCACAGATTCACCTGGATTCAGCTGTGGATCTGGCTCCAAACAGGCACTATGGGAACCACAAGGCAGTGAGCTTCTCTAACTTCCTCCTTCCTTGGCTGAAGGTTGGGAATGAAACCACTGAAGGTCTCCATAGAAAACATGGGAAATTCTGGCCCTTAGCTAGGGTCTTATATCCCCGCAGGAGCCGACGGAACTCTGTGGATAACAAATCGGCATCCTTCTCCAACGTGGGTTGGACATTTCTCACCTAGTTTTGTGAGATCTTGTGACAGTTGTGTGCATCCTACAAGCTACTAAAATCTTCTCAAAGCTAAACCAATTGAAATCCACTTTATCTCAAGAGCTACTATTAAGCTCTCAGAGTAAAATGAACTTCAATTCACTTTTATCTTCAAAAGAAATTATCTTTTTAAAGTAGATATAATTTTTAAAAATTACTTTTTTAAACAGGGAGAATGGGGTCACAGTTACAAAATTGCAATACCGCCGTGGCCCAGGTGTGGCATCACCTGTCCTACAGGTGCTTCCCGTGGGCAGAGCCTGTTGTAGGCGCAGCCAGCAGCACATGAGCCTGTGTGGGAGTCATGGGCCCCAACCATGCAGGCATCTCTGCTTCTCACGCCCCTCCTTCCTAAATGGAGAAAATAGAATACCTGTCTCTTAGTGTTTGGAGATTACAGTAGACCTCATCTGTGAAGCGTGGTGCCTGGACACGGTGAACCAGCAACGTAAGCGCTGGAGCCACAGCCATGACCACAAGCTGGAAAGAAGCGTTGCTTGGGTGGAACAGGAAGTGTCCAGGGTGTACATGGGGGTCACTGATAGACAATGAGCTGGCTGCTGTGGTCCAGACCGGCCTGGAAGCAGGGGGCATTAGCAGTCAAAAATTTTGAAAAAAAGAAAAACACGTAATGATTCTGTAAGCTGGAATCCAGGTGGATGGGTATGAACGGAGGAAAAAGGACAGAAGAGTCCAGCCTGGGACATCACCAGAGGGAGGCTGCAGGCTGCTGGTACCTCCCCCAACCAGAGGGGCACAGGCTGCCAGCTGGCAGGTCAGGAGGTGGGGGAGGGGAAGGCTGAAAAGTGCAGGACTCATTGGAAATCTGCTTATGAAGTAGCTCAGTCTGGCCATTCCCCACCCCAAGGCACAGAACAACAACAACCTCAGGCCACAAAATGGGCTCTTATTTAGAGACATTGAACAAGCTTTCTGATGTGCAAGAATTAACTCTAAAGCTATGCTTCTCAAAATAAGTTCCCTACCAGCAGCATGAACATCACCTGGGAACTTGTTAGAAATGCAGATTCTGAGGTCCACCCCATACCAGCTGAATCAGAAGCTCTCAGCCTTGGGGCCCACTGGTTGTATTTTAACCAGCCTCCCCCCACCTCACCCCCACCAGGAGATGAAGGCCACACACTGTAGGCTGAGGATCCCTGATCTAGAGCAGAGCTCCTCATCCTTGGCTGCATATTGGAATCACTTTAGAAAATGCTGATGCCTGGGGCCCCACCCCCTAAAAAGATTCTGACTTCTTGGGTTCTGCACATCGCCCAGGCATCAGGATTTTTAAGATATCCACCAGCCAGGACAGCAACCCACTCCAGTGTTCTTGCCTGGAGAATCCCAAGGATGGGGAAGCCTGATGGGCTGCCGTCCATACAGAGTCGGACACGACTGAAGTGACTTAGCAGCAGCAGCAGCAGCCAGGACAGAGAACCACTCCAATAAGGCCTTTCTGTTTCGCACGTATCAGCTGTCAGCCCAATTGCTTAGGCCTGAAGCTTCTCAGCCAGAAGACCTGCCCACTTAGATCTCACTGTAACCCTCCTCAGCTAAAGGAGAGGACTAGTGGAGTCCAGACTGACCGCAGCCACAGGGAAACCACTTACCAAGCACCCAGGACCACTGGTATGGAGCTCTGCTCTCAAACATGAAAGGAGATATAATGGTCCCAGGCACATAAGAGAGACCTGCCATGTGAATGAGAAATAAGAAGATAAGCAAGCAAGCCAGCCCTATAGAAAAAGAAACAACGCAGGGATCACAAGATAATTCCTAAAAATTCTCATATCCTCAAAGGGATATGAGAAGTTATTAAATCTGTGAAACAAAAACCAATGCTATGAAAAAGAAATAATTACATAATCAAGAAGAAATTTTAAAAATTAAAAATGCGATCTTTTAAACAAAACTTTCAATAAAAGAAAAACTGGGACGCTTCCCAGAAAATAGGATAGAAATGAGAAAAAAACTGAAAACATGAGAGAGATGGGGGAAAAAAGACAAATAGCAATTCAAACCAGGATGTCCAACATCTGCCTATTACAGTCCCAGAACAAGCAGAGAACAGGGAAGGGAAAAAAGCAATCTCAGATGAACTGAAGGGTATCTTCTCTGAGATAAGAGCTGTAAGTCGTTAGACTGAGGAGACCTACAAGAGTCACTCGAGGTGGATAATGAAATGTCCACACCCAGACACAGCTTTATGAATCTGAGAACATGAAGGATGAAAGGCAAGTGCTGAAAGCATTCAGAGAGAAAATAAACAAATACAAGAGGACTGCCTGTAAAGAAATAAAGCCCAGACCTCCTCAGAGAGGTTGCATTCTAGAAGACAAAGGCCTTCCAAGGCTTAAGAGGCAATATCTTGAATGTAGAATTCTATACCTGCTGAAACAATTCTCAAAAGGATTTGGACCAACAAAAGAAGTTTTCAGACAACTGAAAATTTAGAAATTCTACAAGTTTTTCTTGTGGAGTTTCCTGAGGAAGTACTCCAGCAAAACAAGGAGGAAAATCAAGAAGGAAGGATCCAAGAAACAGGCTCTTGGTGAAGGGAAGTCCTCAGAGGACATGGGTGCAGCAGCCTGGGGTCCCCCTGGTCAGGAGGTGAGGCTTTCAGGAGGGCCTGGGAGGCCTGTCTCCAGGCAGAGGAGACTCAGTGCATGGGTTAGTGTCCAGTCAGTAAAGCAGAGACTCCTACAGATGTTTCCAACAGAGGGGGTTGAAATGAGGGAACTGCTTTAAGATGTATTGAAAGCAACTTAGAGTTTCCAGTCTGACATGTAAGGAGCTTGGAAGTTACCACTCCTGTCTTCACCAAACAGCTAAACCAACTGAAAATCAACAACTCCCCTTAGACCTACAGGAGAACTGGGATCACAGCAAACCACTGCCCCAAATATTGGAGAGACAGACAAGTAGATATGGAGAATAAAGGCTCACTGGAGCAGAAGCCTCCAGTGAGTCCGGTGGGTCTATGGGTCCAGCGCTGAGGCAGAAAGGCCCAAACTGCCCCTTGAGGGCTGGAGCCCTGGTGTGAATGTGTCTGAGAGGGCTTCAGCCTTTGGTGGGGGCCCACACATTCATGAGCTTTACCTCCACCATCCCTGTAGTGAATTTCAGAGCATAATCTTCCCTTGTGCTTCCAACAGGGGAGTTAGAACAGTAGTCATTCTGGGGACTTCCCTGGAGGTTGTGGTTAGGACTCTGGGCTTCCACTGCAGAATACACCATACATGGATTCATTCCTTGGTTGGGGAACTAAGATCCCACATGCTGCACAGAGTGGCCCCTTCCCCTCAACCCCCTCCACCCCCGCCACCAAAAAAAAATGACAAAAACAGAAAGAGAGAGAAAAGTTATTGTTCAGTTGTTAGGTTGTGTCCGACTCTTTGCAACCCCACAGATTGAAGCATGCCAGGCTTCCCTGTCCTTTACCATCCCCTGGAGTTTGCTCAAACTCATGTCCATTGAATCAGTGATGCCATCCAACCATCTCATCCTCTGTTATCCCCCTTCTCTTCCTGCCCTCAATCTTTCCCAGCATCAGGGTCTCTTCCAATGAGTCAGTTCTTCGTATCATGTGGCCAAAGTATTAGAGCTTCAGTTTCAGCATCAGTTCTTCCAATGAATATTCTGAGTTGATTTCCTTTAGGGTTGACTGGTTTGATATCCTTGCTGCCCAAGGGACTTTCAAGAGTCTTCTCCAGTACTACACTTTGAAAGCATCAGTTGTTTGGCACTCAGCCTTCTTTATGGTCCAACTCTCACATCCATACATGACTGCTGGGAAAACCCATAGCTTTGACTACACGGACCTTTGTCAGCAAAGTAATGTCTCTGCTTTTTAATACACTTTCTAGGTTTGTCATAGCTCCTTTTCTTCCAAGGAGTAAGCATCTTTTAATTTCATGGCTGCAGTCACTGTCCACAGTGATTTTAGAACCCAAGAAAACAAAATCTCCATGAACAGTATGAAAAAATGAAAGAAATCCAGCCATTCTGAAATATTTCCAGAGCATTCTACTCTTCTTTAACAAGGCCTGCCCTCAAGAGAAACTAGTTTGCTAGAGTCTGACCAACTAGGGTTTTATCAGGCCCTAACTGACCTGGGAGGAGAGAAATGTCTAATTCTATCCCCTCCAGCCTTCCTGTATTATGGGGAGTTGGGGTATTGAGAAGAGCTTGTGAAAGTCACAGCCCAGAGGCACAGACCCTCCAAAAGGCTGAGACCCACACTTTGGACTATGGGAAGCTTCCCCTCCCCCACACTCTCCAGCATTTCAGCAGGGCTTCTGAATAACAACCAGGGCACAACTAATAAGATGTGCATCTCAGGCTTTATTTTAGAAGCCTCTAGGGAAACTCAAAAGACAAGAAGATGTAAATAAGAACACTAGAGTAAATTTTAGCCTCTGACCCTACAATTATAGTCATCAGTAAACACCGCCTGACTTCTAGCCAGAAACACATGGTGAAGGCCTACCTACATCCTCAGCTCGTTTACCTGATACAGCTGTCTGGCTTTAAGCAAACATTACATGGCATCCTAAAAGATGAAAAGAAAAAAAAAACCAAAACCAAAAAACCACACACCTTGAAGAGACAGAACAGGCATCAGAAGCAGACTCAGATATGGCAGAGATGTTGGAATTACCAGATTAGGAATTTAAAACAACTATGAATACACTAAGGGCTCTAATGGAAAAGTGGACAACATGCAAAAATACAAGGATAAGGTAAGCAGAGAGATAGAAACTCTGAGAAAGAATCGATAAGAATCACTAGCAACTGAAACATCAGAACGGAAATGAACAATGCCTTTGATTGGGTCATTAATAGACTGGATGTGGTCCAGAAAAGAGCTGGTAAGCTTGAAGGAGTGCCAATAAACAGTTCTCAGGCTGAAATGTAAAGAGGAAAAAATAAGGATTGAAGGACAGAGGCACAGATGTGGGGATTGGATGTCACCCAGTGTGTTAGTCTTCTTGGGCAGCCATGGCCATATGCTGGGGGCCTTACACAGCACTTATTTTTCACAGTTCTGGAGGCTGGAAGTCCAAGATCAAGGTGTTGGAGGTCTGGGGACTTCCCTGGTGGTCCAGTGGTTAAAAATCCACCTTCCAATGCAGGAGGCACAGGTTTGATCTGAGGTTGGGGAACTAAGATCCCTCATGCAGTGGGGCAACTAAGCCAACGTACCACAAGAGAAATCCCATGCACCGCAATGAAGATCCAGCACAGCCAAAAAAAAAAGAAAAGGTGTTGGAAGTTTGGTTTCTGGTGAGGACTCTTTGTGGTTTTCAGACAGCTGCCTTCTCCCCATGTCCTCAGATGACATTTCCTCTGTGTGTGTGCAGAGAGAGACAGACAGACAGAAACAGAGAGAACTCCAGCATCTCCTCTTGTAAGAGACAGGCAGGTAGGGTAAGGTCTCCATCCTATGGCCTTATGAACCTTAGTTACCTCCTTAAATGTCCTGTCTCCAAATATAGGGCTTCAACATATGAACTCAGTGTGTAACACCCAGAGATCAGTGGCCACAGGGGGCCCCCAGCCCCTTCTAGAACTGGAGGAGTGGAGTGGGAAGTGGGGTGACCCAAGGCATGGGAGCACTACCGCCATTCATTGGGAAGCAGGGAGCTGACCCCCAGCTAGTGCAGAGTCTGAACACACAGAGCCCCACCCTTCTGCCAGGCCCTCCACCGTCTGAGGCTTCAGGCACCTGCCGTTGCCAGCTGCTGCCACCAGAGACAGACCTTGCTGGGGAATACAGTTTACAGGTTTCCAGCCCCGTGGTGCCCATGGGAGTGTAGAATGCCATGTTCCCAGACAGGCTGCTGAGTAAATGATCAGCACAGAGCTGAGAAGCTCAAGAATCAGAAGGCAGTTCCTCTTTGTCTACAGGAAAAAAAGAAAGCGTAGTAGAACATTTAGGGAAAAAAAACAGAAAGTAGTCTACAAAAGTCATGTTCTCATCATGAACATGTGATCTGATTTTGAGCAAGATGAATGGGTGGAAGAGAAAGAATCCTTCGACCTTGAGGCTAAAATCATTCTCCTTTGTGTGACTTGGGAAAGCCATCAGCCTGTAGAGAAGGAAACTACACGACTGCGGTAGACAGAGAATGTTGCCTGCCATTTCAGTAAACAGAGGATATTGCTGTGTCCACAAAGCCTAAAGCCACCAGGCACTGCAGCTCTCCCCCAATCCCATCCCACCAAGATGCACCTTGAAGGGATTCAGGATGGAGAAAAACAGAATACTGGCCTGAAACAGTTAAAGTTCCTTTCAAAGGAATAAATTCAGTAAGCCCAGACTCTTACATCCTCTCAGACACAGAAAAGCACTAAATCATTAATTTGAAATATCTGTTTTTTTTGTGATTAGCAGCAATCTTTTGATGTTCAACCTTCCCCCCACCCCCCGAGCAAAAATTCCTATATATCCTGTCTCCTCCCTTACCTCATTGGAACAGTCCCTCCAAGGGAGCTGCCGTCCCAGCCTATGTTGGTGTGGTTTAGTCATTCGGTTGTGTTCAACTCTTTGTGACCCCATGGACTGTAGCCCGCCATGCTCCTCTGTCCATGGATTCTCCAGGCAAGAATACTGGAGTGGGTTGCCATGCCCTCCAGGGAATCTTCCCGACCCAGGGATTGTACCCGAATCTCCTGCATTGCAGGTGGATTCTTTACAGCTGAGCCATAACTTTTAGGCTCTGCTTTTTTATTTTTTGGTTGACACTATTGTGAATACTTTAAGGAGTTGTAAAAATGCAAATGTTGTTTACTTGTTTTTACCTAGATAAAACTTAACAAAGAACAGAAAACTCAATTATGGTTGTCAAACGGAATGTTATAAATCTTTGATGCTGTAAAAGGAAAATGCAGCTGATAAGGGAGAAACGGGGAAGGAAATGGAGGAGAGGGCAGAGATGCCATGGTGAAAGCTCAATGCTCCTTACAGTGCACAGACAAGCAATGTGTTTCAAGGCTGCAGATGTAAAAAATATGAAAAATAAAAAAAATCGTATTTTGGAGGAGGTGAGGTTAGGATAAATGAGTGAAATTCTCATTTTTAATACTGTAGAATCCGTAAGTATTGTCTAAAAATGACAAATGAAGAAGTAGATGTATTGGCTTACTACCAAGAGTTGTGATGGTGAATGAATGGATTCTTTTTAAGAATGGAAACAAGGCCAAAACTACAGATCTTTTTCACAGAGTCCGCTGCCCTATGGCCTTGGGTCAGCTGCCCTATGGCCTTGGGACAGTTTTGTGCTGTTTCGTTTTTTTTCCTTTGCCATTTGCTTCTGAAGGTATTTGCCTGAGTTTTTATGTTTCCTTGAGCTAAAAGAGGTTGCTGGGGATTTTTCTGGGCCTGTTTTTCTTACTGTAACCACCACAAGACTGTGTGTATCTTCACAAATTAGATGTGGTTTGTTTAACTTCTCAGATGAAGACTTTTGGCCAAGGGCATGTTTGCCTTCTCTTTCTTGCTTGTTCAGGGCGGGGAAGCAAGCTTGGGTACAGCTTCAAATGCCCTCTGCATGCTGAGCTGGCTGTCCTCAGGCTCCACTGCTCCCTGCAAGGCTGTGGCCAGGCGAGCAGCTGGGAGGCACTGGACCAGGTCTTGCTGAGCACAGAGGCCAGAGAGCTGGGTGCTGGCAGCCAGTTATGGGCACTGCGGGGTACTTATATCCCTGGACCCCAAGAGGTATAAATGTCTCCTCCCTTCCAGTGTCCCCTTCCCTCTGACAGGCTAATGGTGCCACGACCTGCACTGTAGGCAGCGGTCCCCTTGCCACCCCTGTTTGTAAGGGGCCTTCTGTGCCACCAGCTCCACGCGGGCAGGGCAGCCTCAGGTCTCTAGCATCTCCTGTTTCAGCACCCCTGCGAGAAGCCCCCCTCCTCCTACTTCCAGGGCCTGTGTGCAGGACTTTCAGGCACCTGTTTTGTTACCCGGCATCTGCATGCCAGCCCGTTTGCTGGCATTTTCAGAACGTTGCTCATCCTTGTCCACTACCTCGACCTTGCTGTCACTCCGGGTACTGGCCTAATAAGCCTTCTGGGCCTGAGTCCCCTGCCCCCTTTCACTTCAGTATAGACCATCAGGTGAACTCCTGGATCTGTGCTGTAAACGGGACAGACAAGACATGTGAGGACAGGACAGCTTTCTTCAGCAAGCACTTACTGTGTGCTTGACACTGCTCAAGGCATTTTACGTATCTGAACTCATTTACTCCTTGGAGCTTCAATTTTATCTCCTTTCTGTAGATAAGGCCCCGGATGCACAGAGAGGTTAAGTGACTTGCCCAAGATCACAGCCAGGAAGGGAGAGAGAAGGGATTTGAATTTAGGCTCTAGGGTCCAGACTCTCAATCTTTATACTCTACTACCCCTTGTCGAGGATTGTTGCTGACCTTGGCCTGGAGTAAAGACGAATTCCATCGGATTGCCCTCTTACCTGAGGCCTGGAACCAAGGGGAGGGTACAGACAACCCCCTGGTGTCCCTACGATGGCCTGGATATTGAAATGTTATGGCATCACTGACTCAGTGGGCATGAGTGTGACCAAACTCCAGGAGACAGTGAAAGACAGGGAAGCCTGGTGTGCTTCAGTCCACGGAGTGGCAAAGAGTCGGACACTATTAGTGACCGAACAACAACATCTGTTAGGTTGCCAGGAGCTAGTGGCTCAGAATGACAGAAATCTGTTGTCTCACAGGGTCTGCAGGCCAGGAATCCCAGGTGAGCCCTGCTGGGCAGCTACAGCCCTTCAGCCTCTGCCTCCATCACCACCTGGTGTTCGGAGCGACTGACTGTTTCCTCTTCTCATATGTACCACAGTTGTATTGGATCAGGACCCACCATCATTCAGTATGACCTCACTTGAACTTGATCATGTCTACAAAGACCTTGTTTCCCAATAAAGGATATATTTACAGGTACTGGGGATTAGGACTTGAACACATCCTTTATGGGAACACAGTTCAGCTCACGACACAACTGTCTTTGCCTTGTGTTGTTCTTTGTGTGTGATAGATAATGAGCATAATTTTCAAGATGTCTGCCAATGCCCAGTCAAGCATATTATGTGACCTTCTTTTTTTTTTTTGACAGTGATTTTTTTCCTAAGGGGAGATTTATTTACTTATCCCTCACTGATGGTGCTGAAGAAAAGTGGGGCAGGAGAGGATGACTGTGTACTGCTCTCTGGTGAGTCTCTGGGATGGGCCATAAAGTGAGGGTCTACAGCTTTGCGTGGGAAAGAATTCAAGAGTGAGACCAGTAAAGGAAAAGCAGGTTTACTGAGAGAGACACACTCCACAGACACATTGTGGGCATCTCAGAAGGCTAGAGGCAGCTGGGAAATATGGAGTGGTTAGTTCTTGCTGCTGCTGCTGCTGCTAAGTCACTTCAGTCGTGTCCGACTCTGTGTGACCCAGCAGCAGGGTAATTTCACAGGCTAACTACTGGGAGAAAGAGGGTGGATTTCCAGGCTTTGGGGCCCCACCCACTTTGGGCCTTTTATGGTCCCTCGGAATTGTCATGGCGCCTGTGGGCGTGGTTTAGATGCTAATATATTACAATGAGCGTATAATGAGGCAGATCTTCCACCCGAAGTCCAACCTTCCACCATATTGGGCCTATTCAGGCTCTGCCAGCTTTAGGTCAAGTCGCCCACTGTTTCACTGGAAGTTGAGGAGCAGTTAGGAGACACACTGTGCAGAGCCAGCGGCCACCTGGGGCCCACGTGAAGGCGGACGGCACCCTGGCATGGGGCTGGCAGACACACCCTCAGGACCCGGCTGAGGAGGAGCCAGGACCGCCCGCCTCTGGAGCCCCCACGAACCTGTGAGGTAAGGAAGCGTGCCCGCTGCCTGACAGCGGTCACTGGGGTCGGGCAGCACAGTCCCTGTCGGTCTAGTGGCACCCGCCCCCAGTCCCAGTGACCAGTGCCTGTGAGCTGGATCTGACACTAGGCTCGCCCACAGGGGCTCCTTGGGTCCTGGGCTTGGGGTGGTGGCCGAGTGGGGAGCTGGCTGGCCTCAGTCAGGGCCTCCTGGCTGAAGGAGACCAGTGAGCTGGTCTTCCTCGCGGCCAGCGCCTCCCCAGGGTTTCCTTCCTTTCAGGGCCTGGACGGCCTGCGGGGCTCGGCTCTCGCCTAATTCCCGTTGTTGGGGGACAACAGGATGCCTCCCCCACCCCCACTCCCCTCCACGGGGTGTCCCCTCACTCCCTGTCCTGGCGATGTGACTCCTTGTCACGTGCGGGCCTCGTGTCCTCAACCTGGAAACACTGGCACAAGGTCGCCTTTGGTTATCTATCTGATTTCGGGAGGTGTGGCTCCTGTCCCGGATTACGTGTGAGGATGCGCGCTGAGCGATCCCCCGGAGGGTGTAGGACAGGCGGGAAAACTCGGGGAAGAGCCAAGCCTCGCAGAAGGCGGCTGGTCTGCTGGGTCCCCGTCAGGATATGAAAAGTCCTTTGTCAGCGGCCCTGTGATGAGGGCGCCCTTCTGCACCCGCGGAAAACGTCACTAAACAGGGTTTTGTTTGCGATTTAAAAGAAATAGAACCCGTGGAGCGTTTGGCTTTAGAGGACAAAGAACACAAAGATGCGGGATTTCCTTGGGGTCCGTCCACGCCCAGCCAGGTTCCCGCGGCGGCTGGAGGGAGCGCTGGGCACCCAGATCCCTTCTTCCCTGCGCCACCCCTACCCCAGCGGACTGTCTCTGGAGCTGAGTTCTGCCTGTTGACTGCTCTGGCATTTCTGTTGTGCTGGTTGGTTGGTTGGTGGGGTGGCTGCTGCGGGCCTGGGGCCGTGGGGCGTGGGCTTCCATCCCCGGCTCTGCAGTATTTATCGGAAGAGAATTAAAGCCAAAGTAACTGCCATGATAAGTGTCCATACCGTCGGCTCCCACCAGACCTTCTAGTCGAACTGGAGCCTGAGTCAGTTCCCAGAAGGATAAACTTAATATTAATGATAATAATACTTTGCACTTGGTCTAGTGAAAATATTTTGAATACGGTGGAGGCAAGGATATGAATGTTTGTTTGGCGCTATTTATCAGGAAGTGCTTCTGCTTGTTTATTATGTTAGGGCTTTGTATACAAAACTATTTTTTTCCTCTCTCACCACCGGGGGCCACATTTCTTGCCTTTTGCTACATCCAAAGTTTAACAGGAAGTTGCTGTTCATATTTAAATCATATGTTTTTAAAACACATCTGTGAATAGCTGAAGACAGGAGGGCTGAAAGATGTGGAGTTGTTTAATATTCTCCCTGACAGATATTTTTGCACTTGAAATTACATCTCAGTGGTTGTGAAACAGGAAATTTGAAAGCACCTAGTCCCAGAGATGGTGACATTTTAATGCTTATTCATCTTTGAACCTCTGGGGGTTCTGAGATACTCAGGGAATAAGGATTCTGAGGGGAGGAGGTGACTCTGAAGAACTATTCTTACTTGTATCCGGACATATTACAGGAGAGCAGGAGCTAACCTGGGAAAAGCAAGTGTATATCAGTTTTCTTCCCTAGTTGACAGTGGGAAGAAAAAAGACCCTTTCTGTGCTGCATGGTAGCTCTCTTCTCTCCAGTAATTAAGAAGAGTTTTCTTGCAGATCCTTCACTTCCTCTGGGGCCATCTCCTGGGTGTGTGATACATCACCTGTGGGGGACTCTGGCGTCATTGAGACAGCACCCAGTGATGACTGGGGGCTGCGCAGTCGTAGCAGCAGGTCCCTCGGACAGGGTCGGGACGCTCCATCTTTCCAGCAAAGCCTCAGGTGATGTGTTATTCACAGGATAGAAAACCCCCTCCAGGGACCAATGTGCTCTGAACTCCAACTCAGATGAACCCAAGATGCAGCTTCCGGTTGCTTATTGGGTCTCCGCAGTAGTGATTCAGTATTTTATAATCCTTCGGAGTCACAGATCTTGCTACAGCAAATCTGGCTTCAGATCCAAGAGACCGTAACCCCCACAGACCAGCAGACATCAAGTCTGGGCACCACAGACCCATGGCACCGGCTGGCTCAAGAACTTGGAAGGTCCTTAGACTCCTACTTAGATGTTTCTCTAAGTTAAGGAAAAACCAATTATGTGTTTATTCTGCAGAAGCTTAAGGGCTAATAAAACTAGGGGAAAACAGACTTCTGCTTTAAGATGGTGGATTTTTCACATGGATTTTTCTTTTTCCTTACAAATCTCAGTACAAAACTAAAAAATTCCTTAACAGGAAGGGGGAGCAGAAGAAGGGGTTATAGGCAAAGAAGACATTAAAATGGATACAGAGAGATGGAAAAGGCCAGGTGACAGATGGGAAGAAGCCAAGGATGGCTGTGTCCATTCCAAGAACACGGCAGTGGGGCTTACAACAGTGTCCAGTCCTCCCAGCAGAACACAGAGAGACTGGAAAGTGAACAGGGGCATCAGACAGGATGTTTAATTGAAGGTTTATCAACAGAACAGTTGTGTCAATTAGTCTCTAGCCTAAAACCCTACCCACTTCACCAGGAGAGACCAACAATCAGGTATTTATCCCTGAGTGAACTGAAAAACCAGAAGACTCCTCCTAAAGGCACTTGACCAAGGAGATCCAACAGTCTCAGTGTGTGTTTGGGGGACTTCCTGTTCAGATATCAAAGAATGCTCCCAAGAGCACCAGCATCCTACCGGTGAACCCTAAAGCAAAGTCTACTGGTGCACATGGCCAAGCCCACATGTGATTCTTGCCTCCAAGCCTTTTTTAGCTTAGAGTATGGCTTGTTGATGAGACACAACATGCCAACTACAGTAAATATGTTCCTTCAATCTCAGATATGAATAGAGGACTAAAGATAACCAGACACATGGGGAAAGCTGGCCATCTGAAAGAAAAAGACCAAGAAAACTAAACAGAATAGCTGACCCCATAAGATTAAAATCACAACCCAGGGATGAGAGAGAACCTGACAAATCTAGTGATTAGGTTGGTGCAAAGATAACTGCAGTTTTGCATTGTTGAACTTTGTTGTTTAATATTGGAATATATTAAGTAAATATGGTTACATCATTTTAATGTGCATTTCTCACTCTATGTTTTTTTTTTTTTTTACTAATGACTTACCACTTGTTTATTTCATATATATTTTAGACTAAGGAAATGATGTTAAATGAAAAGCAAATTTGAGTGAGTTTCTTATTCAAGTTCAGAATGGGTCATAAAGCAGTAGAGCAACTTGGAACAATAGTGTGTTTGGTCCAGGAACTGCTAATGATCATTACAGTGCAGTGGTGGTTCAAGAAATTTTGCAGAGGAGATGAGAACCCTGAAGATGAGAAGCACAGTGGCTGGCCATCAAAAGTTGACAATGACCAATTGAGAGTTATCATCAAAGCTAATCCTCTTACTCTTTGAGACCTCATGGACTATAGCCTACCATGCTCCATCCATGGGATTTTCCAGGCAAGAGTACTGGAGTGGGTTGCCATTTCCTTTTCCAGAGGATCTTCCCAACCCAGGGATCAAACCCGGGTCTCCTGCATTGTAGGCAGACGCTTTACTGTCTGAGCCACATGGGAAGTCCTATAACTAACATGAAAAGTTGCCAAAGAACTCAACATTGACCATTCTACAGTCATTTGGCGTTTGAAGTAAAGTGGGTGCCTCACGAAAATCAGAAAAATTGTTTTGAAGTGTGATCTTCTCTCATTCTATTCAACAACAAACACACCATTTCTCTATTGGATTGTGACGTGAAACAAAAAGTGGATTTTATATGACAACCAGTGATGACCCCTCAGTGACTGAACCTAGAAAAGTACTTCCCAAACTTACACCAGAAAAGGTCATGGTCACTGTTTGTTGGCCTGCTGCCCATCTGATCCACTGCAACTTTCTGAACCCAGGTGAAACTGTTACATCTCAGATGTATGCTCAGCAAATCAGCCAGATGCACCCAAAATTGTAATACTTGCAGCTGGCATTGTTCAACAGAATAGGCCCAGTTCTTCACCATGACAGTGTCTGACCATACATTGCACAATCAACACTTCAAAAGTTGAATGAACCGGGCTACAAAGCTTTGCCTCATCTGCCATTCTCACCTGACTTCTCACTAGAGGATTACCATTTCTTCAAGCATCTTGTCAACTTTTTGCAGGGAAGATGCTTCCACAACCAGCAGGACACAGAGAATGGTTTCCAAGAATTTGTTGAATCCTAAAACACAGACTTTTAACCTTCAAGGATAAACAAACTTATTTCTTGTTGGCAAAAATGTGTTGATTGTAGTGGTTCCTATTTTGATTAATAAAGATGTGTTTGAGTATGGATATAATTATTTAAAATTCACAGTCCAAAACCAAAATTACATTTGCACCAGCCTAGTATCTTCAGAGAAATTTGGGTGAGATTTTGCATCCACAAAATCAGAATTCGTTGCTATGAAAAGAGAATCAGAAGCAGTGGTTTCTGTTTGTTTGGTTTTTGGCTTAGAGCAGCAGCAGTAGCAGGAGTCCTAGAGGCTGGAAATCAGGTGTTGGCAGGGCTGTGTTCCTTCTGAGGGCTCTAGGGGAGAATCACAAGGCTTTTGGAAACTAAGCATTCAGACAGAGGGCTGAGAGACAAAGCTGAGGAGACCATTTGGATGTGAAACACAGGGACAAAGAGATTAAAAATATAAGAGAAAACATAAGGGACCTATAGCATTACTCCAAGAGAGCCCCACCCAGGCTATCCATTTTGAGACAGAAGATGGAGAGAAGAATATTGCCAAAAAAAAAAGCAAACTTTTTGTTCTTTCTTTTAAAATTTTTATTAAAATATAGTAGATTTATAATGTTGTGTTGGTCACAAGTATGTAGTGATTTAGTTATATATATAAACTATATAGATATATATTTCTTTTTCTACATTCTCTTCCATTGTAGGTTATTACAAGATATTGAGTGAGTATAGTTCCCTGTGGTATACAGTCAGTACTTGTTATGTATTTCATATATTTGTAGTTGTTGTTTAGTTGCTAATTCATGTCCGACTCTTTTGCAACCCAATGGAATGTAGCCTGCCAGGCTCCTTTGTCCATGGGATTTCCCAGGCAAAAATACTGGAGTGGGTGGTGGCCATTTCCTTCTCCAGGGTATGGTCCCAACACAGTGGTTGAACTCACATGTTCTGCATCTGCATTGGCAGGTGAATTCTTTACCACCGAGCCACCCGGGAAAGATACAACATGCATTTTATATATAGTAGTGTGTATGTTTTAATCCCCAGCTCCTAATTTATCCCTCTCACCCATCTCCTTTGTTTTCTGTATCTGTGAATCTGTTTCTGTTTTGTAAATAAGTTAATTTACGTCCTTTTTAAATTTGCACCTACAGCTTATATCATATGTTAATTTGTCTTTCTCTGTTAGACTTGCTTCACTTAGTGTGATAATCTCTGAGTCTATGCATATTGCTGCAAGTGGCGTAATTTCGTTCTTTTTTATGGCTGAGTAATATTCCGTGGTATCTATGTACCACATCTTCTTTATCCACTTATCTGTTGATGGACATTAAAATGGTTTCCATGTTTTGGGTATTGTAAATAGAGCTGCAGTGAACTTTGGGGTGTATGTACCTTTTCAAATTATGGTATTCTCCAGATATATATGCCCAGGAGGGAGATTGAAAGATCATATAGTGGCTCTATTTTTAGTTTTTTAAGGAACCTCCATACTGTTCTTCATACTGACTTTACCAATTTATATCCCCACTGATAGTCTAGGAGGGTTCTCTTTTCTCCAGAGTTATATCTAGCATTTACTATTTGTAGACTTTTTTATGATGGCCATTCTGATCAGTGTGTGTGAGATAATACCTTATTGTAATTTTGGTTTCCATTTTCTAATAAGTAAAAAATTGAACATCTTTTCATGTGCTTTTTGGCCATCTGTATGTCTTCTTTGGAAAAATGTCTTTTTAGAGCCTCTGCCTATTTCTTTTTTATTGGGTTTATTATTTTTTTTATGTATGTCCTGCAAATTTACCAAATTCATTGATGACTCTAGTAGTTCTCTGGTAGTGTCTTTAGAATTTTCTATGCATAGTATCATGTCATCTGCAGACAGTGACAGTTTTATTTATTCTTTTTGAATTTGGATTCCTTTTATTTTTCCCTTCTTTGATTGCTACAGCTTAAGAGTGGACACTTTGTCTTGTTTCTGATCTTAGAAGAAATGCTTTTAGCTTTTCATCTTTAAGTATGATGTTAGCTGTGGGTTTGCATATGTAACCTTTATTATATTGTGGTAAGTTCCTTTATGCTTACTTTCTGGATAGTTTTTTTTTTATCATAAACGGATGTTTAATTTTATCAACAGGTTTTTAATGCATCTATTGAGATGATCATATGGTTTTTAATTCTTCAATTTGTTAATGTGGTTTATAGCACTGATTGATTTGCAAATATTGAAAATGGAAATATTCGAATATTTCTAAATATTCGAATATTTCTAAATATTGAAAATCTTTGCATCCCTGGGATATATCCAATTGCTCATGGTGTATGATCCTTTACATGTATTGTTGGATTTGGTTTGCTAGAATTTTGTTGATGATTTTTGCATCTATGTTCATTGGTAATATTGTCCTGTAAACTTTTTTCATGTGTTATCTTTGTCTGGTTTTGGTATCAGGGCGATACTTTCCTTATAGAAGGAGTTTGGAAGTGTTCCTCTTTCTGCAGTTTTTTGGAGTAGTTTCGGAAGGATAAACTCTTCTCTAATTGTTTGATAGAATTCACCTGTGACGCCCTGTGGTCCTAGACTTTTGTTTGTTGGTAGTTTGTAAATCACAGATTCAGTTTCAGTACTTGTAATTGGTCTGTTCATATTTTGGTTTCTTCTTGGTACTTTTTGGGAGATCATACCTTTTTAACAATTTGTCTATTTCTTCCAGGTTATTCATTTTATTGACACATAGTTGCTTATCGTAACATATGGTAGGTAGTCTCTTATGGTCCTTTGTATTTCTGTGGGGTCTATTGTGACTTCTTCATTTCCGAGTTTATTGATGTGAATCCTCTCCTTTTTTTTTTCTTCATGAATATGGTTGAAGATTTATCAATTTTGTTTTATCTTTTCAAAGAACCAGCTTTTAGTTTCCTAGATCTTTTCTAGTGTCTTTTAGTTTCTAGTTCATTTATTTCTGCTCTGATCTTTACAGTTTCCTTCCTTCTACTAATTTCCCCCCCCCCGTTCATCTTTCTCTTCTTGCTTTAGTTGTAAGGTAAGGTTGTTTATTTGAGATTTTCTTACTTCTTAGGTAAGCTTGTATTGCTGTAAACTTCCCTCATATAACTGCCTTGCTGCATCTCTTAGAATTTGGATTATGGATTTTGGATTGTTGTATTTTCATTTTCATTTATCTCTAGGAATTATTTGATTTCCTCTTTGACTTCTTCAGTGACCCATTGGTTGTTAAGTAGCATATTTGGCTTCACATTTTTGTGTTGTTTTTTTTTTCAGTATTTTTTTCTTGTAGTTGATTTCTAATCTCCTGGCATTGTGATTGGAAAAGCTGATTGATAAAATTTCAATTTTCTTAAACTTTCCATGGTTTGCTTTTTGGTCCAGCATGGCATCTGTCCTGGAGAATTTTCTGAGAGCACTTGAAAAGGATGTATTCTGCTGCTTTTGGATGGAATGCTTTGTAAATATTAACAGAGTCCATCTGATCTGACATTTCATTTAAGTTCTCAGTTTCCTTATTGGTTTTCTGTCTGGATCATCTGTCCATTGTTATAAGTGGGATGTTAAGGTCCCTCACTATTACTGTGTATCTGTCAATTTCTCCTTTTATGTCTGTTGACATTTGCCTTATATATTGATATGTCCCTATGTTGGGTAAATGCTTATTTACAATTGTCATATCTTCTTTTTGGATTATCATGTAGTGTCCTTCTTTGTTGTGACAACTTCCATTTTAACGTCTTTTACTTCTGATATGACTGTTGCTACTCCAGCTTTCTTTTGACTTCCATTTTCATGGAGTGCCTTTTTTCATTTCCTCACTTTCAGTGTATGTGTCTCAGGATCTGAAGTGGGTCATTTGTAGACAGCGTGTGTATGAATCTTGGTTTTGCATCCATTCAGTCAGTCTGTGTTTTTCGGTTGGAGCATTTTAAGGTAATTATCAATATATATGTTCTTATTTCCATTTTGTTAAGAGTTTTGGATTTGTATCAGGACATCTTTTTTCCTCCTTTCTTCCTCTCTTCTCTTCTCTTGTGGTTTGATAGCTATTTTCAGTTTGGATTCCATTTTCACTTTCTGTGTATATATATCTATTATGGATTTTTGGTTGTGGTTGCCATGAGGTTTTGATATAGCAATCTATGTAAATACATGCTTTTTTAAAGTTGCTGATCTCTTAATTTCAAATGCATTTCAAATATCTTGCATTTATACCCTCTTTCTCTTATGTTTACTGGTGTTGATATCTGTATTTGTGTGTATGAAACCTTTCCTATGTTTACAATATGTTTATCTTTACCAGTGAGCTTTCCCATTTAGTAGTTTTCTTGTTTCTAGTTGTGGCTTTTTCTTTTCCACCTAGAGAAGTTTGTTTAGCATTTGTTGTAAAGCTGGTTTGGTGGTACTGAATTCTTTTAGCTTTTACTTTTCTGTGAAGCTTTTAATTTTTCTGTCAAATCTAAATGAGAGCCTTCCTGTGGAGAGTATTTTCGCTATAGGTTTTTCCCTTTCATCACTTTAAATATATCATGCCACCCTCTTCTGGCCTGCAGAGTTCTGCTGGAAAAATCAGCTGATAACCTTATGGGGATTTCCTTATATGTTATGTGTTCCTTTTTCCTTGTTGCTTTTAATATTTTGTATTTAATTTTTGTCAGTGTGACTATTACGTTTCTCAGTGTGGTCTTTCTTGGGTTAATCCTGTGTAGGACTCTCTGTGCTTGCTGGATTGGGTGATTGCTTCCTTTTCCATGTTAGGGGAATTTTTAGCTGTTAGCTCTTCAAATATCTTCTCAGGCCTCTTCCCTCTCTCTCTACCTTCTGGGAGCCCTGTCATGTGAATGTTGGTGTGTTTGACATTGTCTCAGAGGTGTTTTAAACTGTCCTGGTTTCTTGTCATTCTTTTTCTTTATTCTGTTCCACAGCAGTGATTTCCAGTGCTCTGTCTGGTCACTTATGTGTTCTTCTGCCTCATTTATTTTGCTATTGATTCCTTTTTAGTGCATTTTTCATTTCACTTTAATATTGAACTCTGTTTGGTGGTTCTTTATTTTCTTCATTAAAAACTTTTTGTAACTTCTCACTTTGCACTGCATTCTCTCTCTTGGATCGTCTTTACTTTCCTTTACTTGGAACTCTTTCTCAGGTAGATTGCCTATATCCACTTCACTCAGTTGTTTTTCTAGAATTTTGTCTTGTTCTTTTGTCTGAAACATATTTCTTTTCTGTTTCACTTTGTTTAAATTGTATTTGTGTTTTTATGTATGTAGTAGTTTAGCTGTGTTTTTATTTATTTACTTTATTTTTTTTTTTTGCTCTTTATTTTTTATTTATTTTTTTTACTTTACAATACTGTATTGGTTTTGCCATACATTGACATGAATCCACCACGGGTGTACATGAGTTCCCAATCCTGAACCCTTCTCCCACCACCCTCCCCATATCATTTCTCTGGGTCATCCCAGTGCACCAGCCCAAAGCATCCTGTATCCTGTATCAAACCTAGACTGGCGATTCATTTCTTACATGATAAATTCTATTTGTGTTTTTATGTATGTAGTAGCTTAGCTGTGTTTTTAGATCTTGGAGAAGTAGCTTTCTGGAGGGCATGCCCTATGTGTCCCAGCAGTCCTCTCCCCTCTCACCACCCAGGGACCAGGGACCAGCCGACCCAGGTCGGTTCTGACCTGTGCTTACAGAGTCAGTTCTGCAGGCTGCAGGACAGTAGTTTCCTTCCTTCTGGTGTCTGCCCCCCTGATGGGTGAGGCTGACCCAGGGGCATGTGCAGGTTTCCTGGTGGGAGGGACTGGTGCTTGCCCACTGTTGGGTAGAATGGGGTCTTGGCCCTCTGAGGGAGGACAGGATTGGGCAGGACCATGTCAAGGGGCATGTCTAGAGGAGGGTGAGAGCTCAGAAAGTCTTTCTTGTCTGTTGATGGTGGGGCTATGTTCCAACCTGCTGATTTTTTGGCCTTAGGAATCCCAGCACTGGAGCCTGCAGGCTCTTGAGTGGGCCAGGGCTTGGTGCTGATGTGCCAAGCAAGATGTCAGCCTTCAGCTGAATACTCTGCATATGTTCACCACCAGCTTTTATGAGCTTTTTCTCACCACTAGGAGAGAGCCACAGCCATCCCCTGCCTCTGCAGGAGACCCTCTAAGCAGCAGGTAGGAGAGGCCCAAGCTCCTGAGGAGTCACTGCTTTGCCCTGGGTCCTGGCACACATGACACCTTTTGTGTACCCTCTGAGACTGGATCTCTGTTTCTCCCAGCCCTGTGATCAAGACCCATTGGCCTTCAAAGCCAAATGCCCTAGGAGGCTCTTCCTCCCGATACCAGACCCTCAAGCTGGTAAGCCTGAAACAAGGTTCTCTCACTTCCATGGGAGAACTTGTGCCATGTAATTATTCTGTAGTTGTGGATCACCTACCCAGGAGGGTATGGGGTTGTTTTTTTTTTTATATCACGTGTTCACCCCTCCTACTATCTTATTGTGATTCCTTGTTTGTTTTTGGTTGTAATATATCTTTGTTTGGTAGGTTCCACTTTTTTTTTTATTGATAGTTGTTCAGTAGTTAGTTGTGATTTGAGTGTTCTCATGGGAGGGTGTGAGCTTAAGAGCTTCTATTCCGTGATGTTGTCTTCAATCTCAAGATTATTTATCCTTATTGAGGATGCCTCTGTTCCTCTGCCTCATAGTGATATTGTTGGGGCCTTGGTTGAAGTGCACTCTATGTGGGACTTCCCTGGTGATTCAGTGGCTAAGACTCCATGTTCCCAATGCAGAGGGCCTGGTTTTCATTCCTGGTGAGGGAACTAGGTCTCACATGTTGCAACTAAGAGCTCACATGCTGCAACTAAGTTCACATGCTGCTACTAAAGATACCTCATGCCCCAACTAAAAGGTCCCTGCAAAAAGATCAGCTAAGACCCACTGCAGCCAAATAAATAAATAAATAAAATAAAATATTAAAGAAATCCATGCTGTGAGTAGGCAGTCTCTCTACTGAAAAACAAAGACTGTCAGGTTGTTTTAAAATTTTGCCATATTCTGCTTATAAAACACATGCTTCTGCCGTCAGTGGTGGGTGGTCTGACTGAGGGAGCCCTGTGACAGAGCAGACCTGAGAGAAGTGGCAACAGGATGACCAGGTCCAGAGATGGTAGGGAAACTAGTGGGGTAGCCAGTCATCTGGGGCCAGAGCCCCAGAGCACAGCTGCACGTGGTGCAACCCTGGCTGCACTCCACGCAGAGATAATTTCAGAAATAGATCTATCTTCTGATTTAATGTGGCAGAATAAACACCTGAATTTATGGCTGCTCCCTCTCAGAATTTCAGTAAGATGAAAACGAGGGGGATGAATATGTAAGGGCAAAGAGAATGGGAGGAGAGACTGAAGCAATCCATTTGGAAGCTGAGAGGCAGATGGATGAGCAATAACTGTTAATAGACCCATGAAAGCTGAAGCCTACACCTGGGTAAACTCTAGAAACTGAAGAGCCACCAAAAGACTCTGGAGTTGAAAGCATCAGTTAACTCTGAATGAAAGGGCTGGGTGAGGCTCAAATGAGGAGAATTGGTTGAAGACCTTTACAAAAAGTAGGTAGACCTCCTGAGATTCCCATCCTCATTGTGTTCATTCAGGTGACCATCACTCTTGTGATGAGCAGAAGAAAGCTTAAAAATCATTATTGAAATCTTAGAAACAAATATATCCATCAAACAAGATTATTGGACTTCTGTTTTAACTGATGATAGTGTAACAGGGTTCAGATTTATCTTCTCTCCTAAAACAACTAAAAATATGGAAAAATGAATGNACCTCCTGAGATTCCCATCCTCATTGTGTTCATTCAGGTGACCATCACTCTCTTGTGATGAGCAGAAGAAAGCTTAAAAATCATTACTGAAATCTTAGAAACAAATATATCCATCAAACAAGATTATTGGACTTCTGTTTTAGCTGATGATAGTGTAACAGGGTTCAGATTTATCTTCTCTCCTAAAACAACTAAAAATATGGAAAAATGAATGAAACTGAACTGGAGGGCTACTTGAAATGACCTGTTATTTGTAATTGGAACCCTAGAAGGAGAAGATAAGTGCATGAGGTAGGAGTAGGAAACGGAAAAAAAAAAGTTTGAAGAAATAATGCCATAATTTTTCCAATTTTGGTGAAAATTATAAACACATAGGTCAGTAGCCCCCAGCATAAGAATGTAAAGAAAACTACACAAAGGCACATCATAATAAAATTGCTTAAAATCAGAGATAAAGAGAAAAGAGCACCAAGAAAAAATGTACATTGCTGTTAGATACAAGTCATAGCAATTTCTTGTTGGAAACAAAGCAAGCCAAAAGACAGTGGGGCAACATGTTTATGTACTGAAAGGGAAAAAATGTCAAATAAGAATTTTATACATGGTGAAAATGTAATTTCAAGACAAAGGCAATGCTAAATACATTTTTGAACATACTGAAGCAGAAAGTATCAACTTGCAGAAACAAACTACAAGAAATTTTAAAAGAAGTTATAAAGGCAGAAGGAAAATGATCTAGGGGTAAAACTAGATTTGCACAAAGGAATGATGAGCGCCAGAAATGATGTGTGAATATAAGATTTCTTTTCTAGTTTTTTAAAAAATAATCTTTAATTATAAAAGTAATAACCATAGAGGGTAAAGTTTGTAACATGTAAAATCTATATGAAATGTAGCACAAAATTCAGGGGAGGGAGAATGGAAATATCCTATTGTAAAATTTTTATACTACACATGAAATGGTATAATATTACTTAAGTGAGACTTTAATAAGTTAAAGATGTATACTGTAAACACTAAAGTAACCACCAGGATAAGAAAGTAAAGTTAAAGCATAGCTAATAAAGCCAGAAAAGGAGATAATTAAATTATAAAATAAACCAAAAGACGCCAACAGTAAAGGAAAATAGATGAGACAAATAGGAAACAGATATCAAAATGACATATTTAAATGCAAACACATTAATAATCACACTAAATGTAAAAAGTATAAACATCCCCAATCAAAAGGCACAGATATTCAGAGTGAATAAAAGAAAGCAAGACAACTATTTCCTTCCTAAAAGAAACTCATTAAAATATAGACACAGATAGGTGAAAAGTAAAAGTTGAAAGAAAGCATATAAAGGTGAAAAAAAGATTTAAAAAAGATCCAGTTGTCTGGATTTAAAGAAAGCAGGAATGACTGTCAGAGAAATTAAATTTCAGAAATTAAATTAAATTAAATTTCAGAGAATATTATTAGGGGTAAAAAGGATAATTTCATAACCTTAAAGGAGGCAATTTAACAAGAGTGTAAAAAACAAATGTAAACATTAATGCATATCATAACAGAACTTCAAAATACTTGAAGCAAGAGTGTAAAGATGTATAAGGGAAAATGGACAGATACAAATTCTAGTTAGAGATTTCAACATTCTACTCTCAGTAATTTGTGCAAAAAATATAAAAATCAGTAAAGATATAGAAGTCTTGAATAGTATTTTCAACCAACATATTCTGATATTTATAGAACCTTCCACTTACCATTATTTTGCAGTGCATATGAAATGCCCACTAAAATAGAAAATTCTTGGGCAATAAAAAATTCAATAACTCTATAAGAATTTAAATCAAAGTCTGTTCTCTGACAACTATGGAATTATATGGATACCTGTAATACCTTCAAATATTTGTAAATGAACACATTTTAAAATAACGCAAAAGTGAAGGAAGAAATCAAAAGATAACTAAATCAAAATGAAAATACAATCTGTCAAAATTTGTGGGATACAGCTAAAGCACTATGCAGAAGAAAATGTATAGTGCCAAACGCATATATTAGAAAAAAGAAAAGTCTCAAGTAAATTACTTCATCTTATACTGTAAAAAATAGAAGAAAAACTCAAAACAGATGAAAAGAATGAAGGTAAGAGTATAAATGAATAGAGAATAGAAAACAAAAGAAAAAAATCAATGAAACCAAAAGTTTGTTCTTTGATAAAATCAATAAAACTCAAAGCTTCTTGCCAGAAGTATTAGAAAAAAAGAAAGAAGATAGGAATAACCAATATCACAAATGAGAGAGGTACTATCACTATAGACTTTTACATATTAAAAAAAAATTATGAGGTATTATAAACAACTTCGTATCAATCAGTTTAATAACTGAGATGAAAGAGACATTCTTTGAAAAGACGTAAACTTTCAAAGCTCATTCAAAAAGAAATAGGTAGCCATAATAAAGAACAACATTCTGATACTTGCTGCAACATGGATGAACTTTGAAAACTTTATGCTAAGTAATCCAGACACAAAAGTGAAAATGTTGCATGATTCCACTTATATGAAATACCTATGATAGGACTTGAGCGCAGGCGGCTGCGGGGCCGGCTCACTGGAGCGCAGGCGGCTGCGGGGCCGGCTCACTGGAGCGCAGGCGGCTGCGGGGCCGGCTCACTGGAGCGCAGGCGGCTGCGGGGCCGGCTCACTGGAGCGCAGGCGGCTGCGGGGCCGGCTCACTGGAGCGCAGGCGGCTNTACCTATGATAGGCAAACTCAAAGAGAGGAATAGAGGTTATCAGGGACCAAAAGGAGTGGGGAAAAGGTTTGCTGTTTAATGGGTACTGAGTTTCTGTTTAGAATGATGAGAATATTCTAGAAATAGTGATCATGGTTACAGAACATTGTAAATGTGCTTAATGCTCTTGAATTGTGCATTTGAAATGTTTAAAATGATAAATTGTATGTTATGAATATTTTATCACATAAAAATTTTTAAAAGCTGAGTCTGAAATAGATAACCCGAATCAAAAATACATAATCTGAATATGAATAGATCTATTAAAGAAATGTAGTTTGTAAGTAAAAATCTTTCCAAAAAGATTAGTCCAAGCACATATGGCTTTACTTAAGTGTATTCCATACATTTAAGAAAGAAAAAATATCAGTTCTACACAAACTGGGGCAATTGAGTTTTGAGAAAGATGCCAAAATGGTTCAAGGAGAAAGAGATAGCCTTTTCAATAATTGGCACTGAAACAGTGAGATACACATATGCAAAAAAAATGAACCTTGTTTATTGGTTCACATCAGATCATAGACTAAAATATAAAACCTAAAACTACAAATCTTGTAGATGAAGGAAACATAAGGAAAATCATTGTGAGCATGAGTCAGGTAAAGATTTTTCAGATCCAACATGAAAAGCATAATCCGTGCAAGAAAAATTATTATATTGATTGTGGTGACAGTTTCAATTTTATATACATTTGTCAAAACTTACCAAATTGTATATTTTAGATGTGAACAATTACATAGTAATTATATCTCAGTAAAGCTGATCAAGGAATATTGCTGTAAAAAGGAAGATTTAGAACACAAAAATGTCTTGGGAATTTAAAAATAAAAAAGCAGAAATGAAATGTTTAGTAGAAGCCTAAAAAGAAAGTTGAGGAAATCTAATAATTAGAACAACTCCAACAAAGAAATGGAAAATAGAACCTAAAAAGTGAGGAAATTAGACTAAGCAGGAAGTTCAGTTCAGTTCAGTCACTCAGTCGTGTTGACTCTTGGCGACCCCATGAATCGCAGCACACCAGGCCTCCCTGTCCATCACCAACTCCTGGAGTTCACTCAAACTCATGTCCATTGAGTCGGTGATGCCATCCAGCCATCTCATCCTCTGTCGTCCCCTTCTCCTCCTGCCCTCAGTCTTCCCCAGCATCAGGGTCTTTTCAAATGAGTCAGCTGTTCGCATGAGGTGGCCAAAGTATTGGAGTTTCAGCTTCAACATCAGTCCTTCCAATGAACTCCCAGGACTGATCTCCTTTAGCATGGACTGGTTGGATCTCCTTGCAGGAAGTAGAACAACTTAAATTATAAAACTTTCAGAAATAGAGAAGAAAGAAAATGGAGGGGGACAGTTTACCAAAGAAACAAGGAGACTTTCTGTACATGAAAGACTGAGGGGTTCATCACACACAGCATGTTGNTTTAGGATGGACTGGTTGGATCTCCTTGCAGGAAGTAGAACAACTTAAATTATAAAACTTTCAGAAATAGAGAAGAAAGAAAATGGAGGGGGACAGTTTACCAAAGAAACAAGGAGACTTTCTGTACATGAAAGACTGAGGGGTTCATCACACACCCAGCATGTTGAGTGGAAACAAAGCCACACAGGACACGTCAGAGAAAAGTTTCAAAACGCTGGTGGCAAAAAGAAGGCACTGCAGTTAGGGAGAAAGCAGAGGCCCACACAAGACCCAGTGTTAGCCCTGCAAGTGAAGGTTGAAGGGTGAGAAAGACCCTCACAGTTTTTGTTTATTTATTTATTTATTTATTTTTAAATTGAAGTATGATTGCTTTACAGAATTTTGTTTTCTGTCAAACATCAACATGAATCAGTCATAGGTATACATATGTCTTATTGAAAGTGACTTCTTAGGACTTTGTGTCTTCAAACCCTCACTGTGCTGTTGTTACTGGTGGGCACTTTCAGACATGCACTATTTTGGGAACTTTTAAAAAATTGCTTATGTTTTCTTTCCCAGGAAAGGGAAGATTATCTCTTCTATTGAAGAGTTTGGGGATGGTTTTGGGATAGGTACATTAAAAACTAAACTAATGGAAAAAGAACATTGGCTTCCAGTGAAAACACAAGATCATGTAAGAAAGGAAAGAAAAATTTAATGTACTACCTGCTACAGCCTCTAATAATGTATACATAGTCACAATGTATTTATTGCTAAATATTGATTTGTCCAAAAATTATGATATCATTTTATTAGCAGAATGGGAAGGAGAAGAAATGCATTTTAGGGTACAGAAGTAGAGTGAGAGAGCTGAACCCTTATTGTACATTGTCTGAAGTAAATACATTATATTTAAAATATACAAAAAGAGACATTGGAATTTAAGCATGCAATTTAGAAATACAGGGGCAGATACCAAGGGCAAAAATCATTAAAAGCAGTAGCTTTGGGGAATGGGAAGGAAACAGCTAACCTTATGTGAGACTCGTAAATCTATTTTTGAACCATGTAAATATACAACTTCTATTAAAAGAAAAAAGACACAATAGAAGAAAGTTTCTCGAAAGTGAAAGAAGATATTTATCGCCAGACTAAAAAAGCCTCCAGGTTCCAAGTAAGACAGAGAATAAAAGATTCATGCCTTGATACAGACTGAAGATATTTCAGGACACCAAATATAAAGAAAAATCCCTAAAGCTTCGAGGATAAGTCATCCTTGAGAGAGCAAAAATATTCTGTCCTCAAATGTCTTATCAGGAACACTAGATATTAGAAGAAAAAATTCTAGAAAATATAATTAAAAACAATATTCTATACATAGAAAATTGTCATGCGTGTGAGAAAATATAGAACTTCAGACTTGTAAGTACTCAGAAAATTGATCTCCAGAGTGCTCTTTCTGTTTCTGCAGGATGTATTCCAGCAAAAAGCTTCAAGAAATAGTATGATTAAGAGGCTTGGTAATCACAAAGATCTACCAAAGGGAAAATAAGGCCAATAAAAATTCCAAGAAGAAGGAAAAGCTATGTAAGAAGCTCATATGTATGCCTAAATGTGAAAGAAACAAAGTAACACGAATGTAAGGATTGACCATTTGTGATTCTTGGAGTTAATGACACTGAACCCACAGAGAGGGAAAAAAATCCTACCTGATTGACTTGACTAATATTTTCGAAGCCATAATAGCATAAAGACAGCACTTTTTTTTTTTTAAGAATCAGCCTATGGACAGAACATGCAAGAATTACATTCATAAAAGAGTATATATAAAATTATCAACTCTGGCAATGTAAAAATTGTTAGGGTAGAGTTTGTGGTTGTTTAGTCACTAAGTTGTGTCTGATTCTTTGTGATCCCATGAACTGTAGCCCACCAGGCTCTTCTGTCTGTGGGATTCTCCAGGCAAGAATACTGGGGTGAGTTGCCATTTCCTTCTCCAGGGGTCTTCTGACCCAGGGATCAAACTCATATCTCCTGCTTGGCAGGTGGATACTTTACTGCTGAGCCACCAGGGAAGCCCTTGTCAAAGTATCATTGAGAGAAATTAATAGATTGAAAACAATAGAACAAGAAGTAAAAGTTTAGGTGTGAGACTGAATGTTTCAAGGTAGTCAACAGAAAAATTTAAATAGTAACTGTCAAAATTTAGGGGAGGATGTAGTTTAAGTTAGCTAAAGCCTGTGTTTCATAGTAAGGGGTCAAGTTGAGTATCAAGATAGAGCCAGAGTATGCTAGAATTAGGATGCTAAGCACCAGAAGCAACAGTTAGAACTGGACATGGAACAACAGACTGGTTCCAAATAGGAAAAGGAGTACGTCAAGGCTTCCTATTGTCACCCTGCTTATTTAACTTATATGCAGAGTACATCATGAGAAACGCTGGGCTGGAAGAAACACAAGCTGGAATCAAGATTGCCGGGANCGATTCATGGGGTCGCAAAGAGTCGGACATGACTGAGCAACTGAACTGAACTGAATTGAAGCACCAGAAGAGCCAAATGCAGAAATGGTTAAATATGATGGCTTGTGGGCCTCTGGGTTGGGAAAGGAAAGGAGACGGCAGTCTTTGCTTTTCATTACATGCCCTCTTCTGCTACGCGCATTCAGAAAAGCATTTTGAAATGCTTAAATGAATAAAATAAAATATTGATGTAGTACAAGCCCAGACAACAGTTTGTTGTTGTTGTTTTGTAATGCAAGTGCATGACTGATGCCCTGATTGCTTAAGCATCCACCTCAGAAACGGCTTCCTGGTAAATATACCACCATCCACGGGACTAGAGAGAGACCCAGGCTGCCTCTCCCACTGGTGCTCCTCATTTTAGAGATCTTGTTTGATTTCACTAACTGACTGCTTGGGCTACTTGTTTTTTTCTCTTCCTGCTCTTTCATTTTAAATTCACCAATAAAAAGTGAGCCTGTGAAAACCTAGACCCCCATACTCAGCCTCAGTAGAAACAGAAACCTTGGCCCAAGACTTCCCTGTGACTGTGGTTTCTGGGTCCTATAAGTAGTAAAACTTTCTTTTCTCCAGGCTTCCTGATGGCTACTGCTGAAGGGTGTTTTGCAGTCATAATAAGAGCCACAAGGGCCTGTCCAACCATGTCACTGGTTATTGAGAGGAGGAGTCAGGTGCAGAATAGCTATAGTGTGAATACACCCTTGTTCTGAGGTCTGGATACAAAGGCTTGTTGACAGGGAAAAGCACATTTTTTAACCATAAGGATAGTAGGGTCTTCAGTGTTTATCGTCCATTTGTCGTCAGGCTCCAGGATGCTGACCTTGCTGGGAATGAGGGGACAGACCAATTTTAGTTAGGACTTGGTGACTCAGATGGTAAAGAAACTGCCTGCGATGCAGGATACCTGGGTTCAGTCCCTGGATTGGGAAAATCTCCTGGAGAAAGGAAGGGCTACCCACTTGACTATTCTGGCCTGGAGAATTCCATGGACAGAGGAGCCTGGCAGGCAGTCCATGTGGTTGCAAAGAGTCGGACTGAGCGACTTTCACTTTCCTAACCCTAGAATAAGGATAAGCTTACAGTGAACATGGGGTATTGTTTTGAGGCCATGTGTCCGTGTGTGTGTGTACACGCCTAGCGAATGATAAGAGTGAAGTGTCTGAGTTATGAATCAAAGTAGAATGTGATTTAGAAGGCCTAAAAATAAAACACTGCTAAGTATAACAGAAAGTCCACTATTATGATCTTTAGTGATAGAGCCAACTGCTGGCTGGGACCCTCCTCTGTGACAGATTTCCCCAGTGGCTTCTGCTCAGAGAGAGCCCCTTATGTGCTTGTGTAGTTCAGCAGTCTTGGAGATTTTTGCATCCTGTCTGGGTCCTGGCAGACAGACCCTGGAGAGCTGGTAGAGACTTGCTGCCTGGCAGACACACAGGGCCTCCGTCCTCCCAACTCCCCTCCTATCTCATTGTGGGAGGCAGTTCCTGTTTGCATGACCTCTTACCTGCCGAGCCAGGCCTCCCATGGACCATGTCTGACCATCGAGGTCACAGGCCTAGTGTCCTCAGGCCTTTGAGATGGCAGACCTATGGACACAGCCCCCATGGGATTTCCTCCCTGGCTCATTCCCACCACCCTGAGGTGCATAAGGATGGCGTGGACTGCCTGGGGATGCTGAGTTTCAGCACCAGCGGATGCTCTGACCTTGAGATCCAATCTGGCTTTCACGACGCTGGTGGAAACTGTACATTACATATTTCACAAGGGAAAACGTCTCACCTGGCCAAAAATGCAGGCCGTTTTGCCAACCCCTTCAGGCCATTTCCAGTGCATTGTCTTTTCTACCAGCCCTTAGATGCTTACTGTGATTGCACTTGCTTGGTTTTAATGGCCACTTGGTTATCTTTGCCTCTGGGGCTGTGTGTCTGAGCCTTTGCCTGGCACCTGTGGGAAAAGCTTTGCATTATGTGTGTCTGCACAGAGGTAGTGTACATTGCAGCCTCACTTAGAAGAGAAGACTGAGAAGAGCAGAGTCAGGGCTGTAGGAGAGGGTCTGGGGCCCAGGCGGGCTATTAACGCTTGATCTGAAAGGCACTGGGACGCCCACTGAGAAGGCCCCTCCTGACTGCTCTGCTGACATGAGTGATGACCCCCCTCATCAGGGTTTGGTTCAGGTTCCCAGTGACAGTCAGCAAATAGCAGCCCCCACCCTTGCCTGACAAAGCTCTGGGAGGGGATGATGCCACTGCAGATGCGCTCGGCTGGAAAGTGTTCAGATGATGGGCTGGTGGCCAAAGTTTGACATTTCTATAGCTTTTGCTTTTTAATGTGCTCACTTGAGGACAGCCTATAGCTGCTTTTCTTCTTCAATCCATCACTTTTTTTCCTGGGAAAAGCACAAAATAATACAGAATAAGGTTTCTGGGTCCAGCAATGGCAGGTACATCCAGGTCTCCCTGATCCCGAAGAAGTGCGGATTAGTCAGAGCTCATGGTTGGCACCCCGTTTCCATGTGTGGCAGACAAGGATGACCATTTTCAAATAATTAGGAAACAGTTCAGTAAACTACTGTATCATGGCTTCTCTTTAACCTGAGACTCAAACAACCATAGGACTGCTTACAACCTTGATGCTCACTATTCTGCAGGCCTCCAGAAGGGCTGGTTATGGTAGAACTGAAGTCACCAACCCTTGACCCTGCCCCCTGGCTTTGGACTAGAAGACAGTGCTATAGACACTGCTGGACCCCTCCTTGCAGAGGGTGTTGTGTGTGCCCACGGCCTCCCACCTGGTGTCCAAGCCACCCCATGTGCTGTCTCTCACTGTGGCTGCTCCAGCCAGAGTTCATGAAAAGGTTCCCGGGTATCTGGTCTTATGGGGCACAAAGGACAACAGGTGGAATTCATGTCACGTTGTAAAACGTGACAAGAGTCTTGCTCACAATCAGAAAAATACTTAAGGGAAGGGGAAAAGAAGTACCAGAAAAAATGGAGGAAAACAGAATTTAAAACTCAAGGAAGACAGGTAAGAGGAGAAAGGAAATGACAGAAGAAACAGGAATTGTTTGGGTGTGGAGCCTCTGATTTGGACAGTGGTCCATTTTGCTGGGGTGCTTGGGTGAGTGGTGGGAGCCAGGAGGGATGCTCCAGGGGGATGCGCACAGGAACCCTTCACATGCTCTGGCCTTGGGTCTGGGTCTCTCACTCCACTCCTCACACCATGGAGCCCTCTGGGGCCAGGGAGGGAGGGGGATGGACAGGTAACAGGATGCTTCCTGGGTCACCCAAACCCTTCTTGATACATCAGCTTGCAAAAGCTCCCTGACTTGAGCCAATTCCAAGCCCAGGATGCTGCTGCCAGAGGCTCCAAGCTTTATTATGATGGCCTTCCTGTCTGTGTCTTTCTTTTTATTTTTGTGTTATTTTAACCTGTCTAGATTCCTGATCGGCTGTAAATGAGCTCAGCAAGACACTGTTAATGGTTTTCGTTGCCTTGATTCCTGATCCCATCAGAAAGTGTTCGTAATTTTTAAGCTAAAGCCTTCACTTGGTACTTGTTTTGGCTCTCCTGGGTTTTAGTTGTAGCATATGGGATATTTAGTTGTGGCAGGCAGAGTCTTTGGCTTCCCTGAATGCTCAGCAGGTAAAGAAATCTGCCTGCAATGCAGGAGACCCAGGAGACTTTCAATCCCTACGTTGGGAAGATCCCCTGGAGGAAGAAAATGGCGACCCATTCCAGTATTCTTGACTGAAGAATTTCATGGACAGAACAGTCTAATGTGCTACAGTCCTTGGGGTTACAGACTTGGCTATGACTGAGTGGCTAAGCACGCACATGTGGAATATTTAGCTGTGGCATGTGGGATCTAGCTCTCTGACCAGGGATGGAACTTGGGCCCCCTGCATTGTGAGCTCGCCGTCTTAGCCACTGGACCACCAAGGAAGTTCTTCTCCTGGCACTTCTTCTTAAAGTATTAGTGATACTCTGCCCTTACCAATTCAGCTGAAGCATTTTTTTAGCCATCTAAGGCTGCCAGATTTAGCAAAGAAAAGTACAGGAGAGCCAGGTAAGTTGGGATTTCAGATAAATAACAAATTATTTTATTAGTATATCCCAACTATTAGGTGGGATATACTTAAATTTTTTTCCCATTGGTTATCTGAAATTTAAATTAAGCTCAGCATCCAGTTTTCAAATTGTGGTGCTGGAGAAGACTCTTGGAAGTCCTTGAACTGCAGGGAGATCAAACCAGTCAATCCTAAAGGAAATCAACCCTGACTATTCATTGGAAGGACTGATGCTGAAGCTGAAGCTCCAATCCTTTGCCCACCTGATGCAAAGAACCTACGCATCGGAAAAGACCCTGATGTTGGGAAACATTGAAGACAGGAGGAGAAGGGGACTACAGAGGATGAGATGGTTGGATGGCATTACCAACTCAATGGATGGTTGGATGGCATTACCAACTCAATGGACATGAGCTTGAGCAAACTCCAGGAGATAGTGGAGGACAGGGGAGCCTGGTGTGCTTCAGTCCATGAGGTTGCAAAGAGTTGGGCATGACTTAGCGGCTGAACAACATCAACCCAGTTTTTGTCTGGCAACCCTGCCAACTAATCCTTTAGCCATTCTATGAAAGCATGTAAGCTCAGGCTCGCTCACACTAGACATATGTGGTCGTGTTTGCTGCCTGGCGATCATCTGCGTTACTTGCTCGCGGTGTGCACATCTCTGGCTGCGTGTGTCCAGGCACGCCTCGGCAGTGGGCTCCTGAGGAAGGGCTGACTGCACAGCTCACCTTTGGATGGTGTAAGGCCATTGGAGGGGATATGTGGGGTGCTCCCAAGCTCTGCCAGGGGCAGGCAGGTGGGTTTTGAGGCTGTTTACACTGAATTCTGGACTCAGGGAGCAGGCTCTGGGAGTCTCCTTGAGCTCAGCTTCGCAGAGGGTAAAGTAGGCCCCTGCCTTAGCGTCTCCAGCAGGTGCTGCCCCGGCTCTTCCTGAACCCCTCCCCACTCAGGAGGCTCCTCGCCTCACCTATGGTCCCTGTGGGTCTGCCCTTCAGCCCAGCTCCTTCATCTTCTGGCCAAGGGAAGCCTGGCTCAGGAGGGACAGGGGCACTCTCAGAGCAGGGTGTCTGTGAGGCCTTCTGACCATTGGCCCTGCCTCTCTGGGCCCATGAACTCTGCTTTCTACCCTCTTCATTCCTTCCTCCTTCCTTCCTTTCTTTCTCTTTTATTTGCATATTAGAAGACCATAACTAGTTGCTATTTTTTCATCTCAAAAAGGACACATTTCCCAAAATTGTGACCAGAGATGGCGCAGTGTTCCCATGAACAAGTCGGGGGCCCGAGGAGTGGAAGTGCTGTTCCCAGGCGGCAGCATGTCGTTCCTGCCACCCTGCAGCCCGCCAGCCATCACAGGCAGCACAGTGACTGACGGGAGGATTTATTTCTGCCAACGAGAGAATGGCTCATAATTTACAGCCCACTGAGCCAGCTTCCACCACGTCATTAGAGCCTTCTTTTTGTAGACAGTAATAAATTGTCTTATCACCACTGCTGACATAACATGCTCCTTTTTAAGTGCACCATAATTTTTAAGAGAATATTCATCCTTGATGGCCTAGCTCAGGGGCATGTGGCTGCTGCTCTGGAGAGAAGACCTTTTCTGTTCTTTTCTGTTTTGAAAAAGAAGGTATAATTCAATTCCCACAAGCCACTGGCAGGGTAGGCTTGCAGACATTGGGGGGCAGAAAGATGTTTCTAGACATTGATAGAGGGCCTTATCTTTCAGGAGGAAGGCATCAGAAGGAGGAAGGCATCAGAAAGGTGAAGGCAAGACTTTGCTGCTGGTTTGTGTTGCCTCGATTCCTGGCCCCATCAGAAAGTGTGCTGAATTTCTGCTCCAAAGCCTTTGCCTGACACTTCTCAAAGTATCAGTGATGCCTGCCCTCCCCAGCTCTAGCTGAAGCGTATGATACCATGTAAGGCTGCCAGACTTAGCGAAGAGAAATACATGGTGGCCAGGTTAAGTGGGAATTTCAGATAGACAATATAAGTATATCCCAGTGATTGTGTGGGATACATTTATACTGAAATCTTTTCATTGTTTATCTGAAATTCAGATTTAACTGGGTGGCTAGTATTCGTTTGAAACCCTCCCAGCTAGTCCTGCGTCTGCTCTAGGGACACATGCATCCCAGGCTGGCGTTCAGTGCCCACCCTTGGATGTGGCCTTCCTACTGCCCCTGGAGGAGGGCCATGGGCTGTGGGTGTGTCCTTGGGCTTTCCATCCTAAAGGGCCAGTTTGCCACCACCCAGGGGCAGTGACTGACTGAGGGTGTCCCAGACCGGGTGTGGAGGCAGCTCTTGGGATGGTGGACCCCCCCACCAGGGGGTCCCCAGCTTGGAAAACCTGGTCTCACTCCCCGCCTCATTAGGCTGGCAGTGTGGAGTGGCTTCCCCTCCTCTTTCCTCCAGGGGCACAACAGTATGGCCTGCTGACCCCAGGGGCAGTTCTGTAGGGACCCCAAGAGCCCAGGAGCACAGCCAGATAGGGATGCCACAGACATCAGGTCACTGACAGCAGGGACTTCCCTGGGCCTGTCGCCCGTTCCTGCTGAGACACAGGTGGGCCAGTCGGGGCTCTGCTTCCCTGCCTTTTCGGCCTGGTCTGGAACCCAGGGACCCAGGGAGCTCACTCACTGTGTGCGGGGAGTGACTTGGTCTCCTCGTCCACCTTTTATCCTGTGCCTTCAGAGCTACCACCTCCATCCTGCCTGTAACATTCACTGGCTCACTCAACCTCAGGGGGCTCTGAGGCCTTTAGCAGGGCCCTTCTTCCCTCTGAGCCTCGACTCTCCGATCTGTGAAATGGGAGAAATGATAGGTACTATTCAGGGCAGTTTCCAAAACCAGTGAGACACAGACATGCAGGAGAGCCTGGCAGAGGCCTCAGGAGGGCTGGGTGTGTTTCTCTTCTTGGCCCCCTTCCTTCCCCCTCCCTTGCCTGGCTCCCATCTGGTGGCCCCAGAGCTGCACATGGTGTGCTCTTTCTGGGTCTAGGATGTGGAGCATCTGTCTTCAAGGAGTGGCACCTTGGGGCTGGCCAGCCTGGACCACGTTTGTGTTCACACAGTACACATACACTTCTACAGTGTCTGTGTTCACAGGTAGCGGTCAGATGCCTCCCAGCCTGTGGCCTCACAGTCACAGATCTTATATGCTGCTGTCTAGGCAAGGACACAGGTCTATACCTATCCTGTCTCATAGTCACAGCTCTTTTGTGATGCTGTCTAGACTACAACACAAGTCTACATCTACCCTACCTCATAGTCACAGCTCTTATGTGATGCTGTCTAGGCAAGGGCACAAGTCTATATCTACTGATTCATTCCTGGTGAACACACATATTATGCCCATTTTATCCTCATTTGGGAAAATCCAGGCCCAGAGAAGTTAACTGACTTGCCTGAGGTCACACAGCTAGAAAGGGCAGGGCTGGATAGATGGTCAGTTCAGGAACCTGTGCTCTAAGCCCAGTGATACACTGCCTCTCGTCCTCCTGCCTGGACATCTGCTCAGTCTGGACTCTCTCTTCCTGTTCTGGGGACAAGACCTGAGCTCACTTCCTGCCATGCTGTCTTGTTTGTGCACCAAGTCTCACATGAACTTTGACCTGAAAGGCACAGCATCTTGGCCTAAGAGTGGAGACTGAGTGAACAACAGTGACATCTGTGACCCGTGATGGAGCATACTGCTCACTGTTGCTGGTTTATATGAAGGATCAGCTCACAAGATGAAGGAGAAGGAGCTGAGGAGAAAGACAAAGAATAAGGGATTGGCCCTGATCCAGAAGAGAGCAGGACACAAAATTGTATGGGCTACAGAAATATTATATGGTAAGATTGGGAACTCATGTATACCTGAGATGAAAAAAAAAAAATTAAAAAAAAAAAAAAAAAGAAATATTATAT
>SJYA01002696.1:1772654-1782905 GCA_006410615.1 Neotragus moschatus
AAAAAAAAAAAAAAAGAAATATTATATGGTTACCAAAGTTTCCAAAATCAGTGTGGATAGTGACTGCAGCCATGAGTTAAAAGACACTTTTTGGAAGGAAAGCTATGATAATCATAGATAGCATATTAAAAAGCAAAGACATCACTTTGCTGACAAAGATCTGTATAGTCAAGGCTATGGTCTTTCTAGTAGTCATGTACAGATGTAAGTGTTGGACCATAAAGAAGGCTGAACGCTGAAGAATTGATGCTTTTGAACTGTGGTGTTGGAGAAGACTCTTGAGAGTCATTTGGACAGCAAGGAGATCAAACCAGTCAATCCTAAGGGAAATCAGTCCTGAATACTCACTGGAAGAACTGATGCTGAAGCTGAAGCGCCAATCCTTTGCTCACCTGATGTGAAGAACCAACACATCTGAAAAGACTCTGATGCTGGGAAAAATTGAAGGCAAGAGGAGAAGGGGGATGACAGAGGATGAGATGGTTGGATGGCATCACTGATTCAACGGACATGAGTTTGAGCAAGCTTTGGAAGGTGGTGAAGGACATGGAAGCGTGGCGTGCTGCAGTCCATGGGGTCACAAAGAGTTGAACACAACTGCACGACTGAATAACAGCAACCAAATTTTCCAACCTTTGGGAATGACCGTATGGAATGCCAGGAATGGATAGAGTTGCTGGAGTTCCTACGAGGGAGAGAGGCTGGTTGTGGTGACCGGCAACTCTGCAAGGAGCAGAGGAGTCCCTGGTTTCATCCCCAGGAGAAAGCGCGCTGTGCTGGCCAGGGCTGCAGATCCCATAGCTCTGTTCTCTGAGGCTGGAGTGTCTGGGAGGAGAGAAAGCATAACAGGGATGTGCTGGCTAGGCTGGGGATTTGGAAGGGTTTAGACTATAAATAGTGAGTATATAAAAAGCCTCAAGTGGATTTTTGGAAGCCCTAAATCCACCACATAGATCCAAGCAAGATAACAGAAACCATTTAGGTTTTAGTAACATCTAAATGTAACTCGGCACAGTGCCCGCCGCCCCACGCCTCTGCTGTCTCCACAACCCCTGCCAGCGTCTGCCAAACCAGACACGCGCCTCAGGAGCTCGGATGTGGGCTACGGCACGGTGCTGGTCCATTCTCCAGGGAGGGCCCGTTTCAAGTCCTATTCCAGAGGCTGAGTAAGCCAGGTGACCAGTGCAGGGTGACATAGCCGGCCGGTGCTGGGCTGGATTCCACCCTCCTCCCAGAGCCGTACCCTGCCTGCTGCCTGCCCCGCCTAAGACCAGGCTCTGGTCACGCCAGGGCAAGCCTGCCTGAATCTGTGCTCATGTCAGCAGAAAATCAAAGCAGCGAGCACGTGGACAGGAAAGGGGATGTCCTTATGTCCTGCTTCTCATGGCCTGCGGTCACCAGGCTTCTCTTGTCTCTGCGGCCCTTGTTTCTTGTGACCCATTGACGTCATGAAGCCCCTCGTGCCCTGGCTCGACAAGCCCGACACACACCCTGGTCACCAGGCGGCTCGGCATGGACGGAACCTGGCTCTCCTGCCCTTGGCCCTTGACTGGCTGCTGCTCCTGGACGTCTGTGTTTAGGTGTTCTGGTCTTAACTCTTTCAGCAAAGTCATTGTCACCTGTCACCAAATGATAGAGAACCTTTGCGGAGTGACATTTAGGATGATCACTGTCACATTTATAGGGAAAACCCAGGGCTCCAATGAATTGTTCTTTAAACTTGGAGAATTCCCTTCACAGTCCTGCCTGCCCACGTCAGAGTAGCTCATCCTCCCCAGGGTTCTGGAAGACGTGCTGTAGGAAGCCCCAGAAGGAGGTTCCAGCTGGTTTGTGCAGGGGGGGTGGGGCATCAGGCCTGAGGCTTCATCTCACAGGGACGAATGGGGGGCCCAGGGAGCCCCATGAGATGAAAAGTGCTTCTGAGACTCAGTCCCCTGCTGGCACCAAGCTGGGTGTGAGAGGTTCCAGGACAGAAAAAAGAGCACTGAAGCAGTTCCTCCTGGGGACAGGAGGGAGGGACACTCTCAGTGAAGGAAGACTTCTTGGAGGAGGTTCCCCAAGGCAGGAGGAATCTGTGTATGGGGGCAGGGAGGGGAGAAAGGCACGCCCAGGGAGGAGATGTCCAAAGCCAGGCAGCCTGGGCCTGAAGGGCTGGTCTATCTGGGAACGTGGCTGCCTGTGACAGGGCCGGACGAACAAGAAAGACGGTGCCAGCCTGCTAAGGGTACGAGGGCTGTGCCTTGTGGAGCCTGAGCTCCACCCTGGTGGCTGCAGAGACTCATGGTGGTCTGAAAAGGCTCCCAGGAGCTTGTCAGGTGTGGTAGGGGTGGGTTTGAGGAGCAATGAGTTAGAGCTGGAGACCACATGGGGAGTCACCCCCAGAGCCTGTGTGAGTGGTGAGGGCTCTTCCAGGATGGGGCTGGGAAGGAGGCGCCGGGGAGAGAGGCAGGGGAATGTCGCAGGGCACTTTCCAGGCCAGGGTCTGGGTGGGGTTGAAGATGCCAGAGGCAGTGTGGGTGTTGAGTAAAGGGCCAAAGGTGTGGATCGGGGGTGTGGCTTTCTGAAGATGAGGGTGGCTCAGATACTGGCTGGAGCAGTGCAGTGTCTCTCCTCCAGGGATCAAGTCCAGATTCTTGCCAGAGCTGATGAGGCTGCCCCAGCCTGGCCCCTGCCTCCTCTCAGGCCACCCTCCTTTCACTGTCAGTACTCCTGCCCCTCTACCTTCTTCCTCCATCAGGCCCTTTGCATGTGCTGGTCCTACTGCAGGTGCAATGCCTAGAGCTGGTGGCACCAGGCAGGGGTGGATGGGGGAGTTGGTACAGATCTAGGGCTCCCCCTGTATCCCCCACCTCAGCTCCTCCCTCACCCAGGCCACTAGTTCTTCCAATGTAAACACTTGGTGCAGTTTGTGTTTTCCTACTTAGACCTGACAGATGTCCACTCATCTGGGTATTTCCTGTTTATTTCTTTGAGCTCAGCTTAAAAGTCACTTCCTCCAGGAAGCTCAAACCATCCAGTTCAATGTGCTTCCAATATCTGACCAGTCTACTGTGCGCAGTGGGGGTGGAGGGGGGTGGGTCACACAGGACATCTGGGCTGCTTCGACTTCAGTTTTGCTCTATGTGAGCCTGGAAGCCGGAGGGACTTTGCACCAGGGAGTGGCCTGAGTGACTGTTTCACATGGTCCCCCATGTTGTGGGCTGATTCAAGAGGCATGGTCAGAGTAGGGCGGGGGCGCATTTGGGAGACTGCCAAGTTACACCAGGGAGCAAATGTGAGTGGTAGCAGTGAGAGTGGTGAGAAGAACTCAAACTCTGAATGCATTTCCAAGGTAGAAATGGTCAGATCCCTGAGAGCCTAGAATGGGGAGGGATCGAAGGGGCTGCCCTCTACTGTGATGGGAAGTCTGGGGCAGGGTAGGGGCTAGTCAGACCAGAGCTGTTTGTGTGTGGGGCCTTGGCTGCAGAGGGGAAACACCCTCAGTGTCCATAGCTCAGCTGTCGGGCCACACGGGGTTAGGAGCCATCAGCTTGTAATGGGCGCCCACAGTGTGAGAATGACAGACCTGTGCCAGGGGTAGGGGCAGGGAAGAGGGAAGAAGCCCAAGAACGGGGGCCTGGGGCCCTTGACGCCAAGAAGGACCAGGCTGTGGAGGCTGAGGAGCGACTGTGTGGTGGGGAACCAGCAGGGTGAGGAGGGTGTCCCAGAGACCATGTGGGAAAGGCTTCAGGACCAAGTGGTCACGAGCTGCAGGAAGGGCCTGAGGACCAGGGCTGAGAACCAGCCCCTGGACTTAGTGACGTGGGCAGTGGTGACAGCCGCTCTGAAAGGAGGGAGAGAAATGGAGGGCTGCTGGTGAGTCTGTTGTCATCGCTGTCTTAGAGACAATGGGACCACAGCAGCTTGTTCGTGCACAGAGATCACTTGGCAGCTGGATCAGGGAAGCCCCTGCGTGACCATGGGGTGGGACAGGGGTCCTCAGGCCACAGGGGTAGGGCAGCAGAGCCCTTGGGTGCGGTAGGAGAAGAGGGTCTCCCCTGAGAACGTGGTAGGAAAGGGTGAGAGCCTGGGAGAGAGAGGGTGGGGCTGAGGAGGGGGAGTGAGGAGATGAGTATAAGGACTTGCATGACCCTGGAAATGTGGATAGCAAGTGTCAGAGACAACTGGTGGCTGGTCCTTCAACTGTGGTCGACTGTGGGCCCAGAGTGACCATCAGGCGAAGAGCCAGGAGCTCACAGGGTGGGGTGGGGCCACAAGTAGGAGTTCCCTGGGGACCAAGGCAACCAGGGTCAGGTGGCTTGGAAAGCGGGGGGAGGGCAGAGAGGGACTGCATTGCTGCCTTCTGGCCCCAGTAGCCAATTCGTTGACCCACCCAGCTCGGCCACTCTGCTTGCATCCCCTGAGATGCATGTCCCCACTATTTCCGTGTATACTCCAGCCCCCGAGACAGTAGTTGTCTAGAAAGGGATCGTTTGGAACCCTTCTCTCGAGCTTGTGCCTGCATCCCCACTGCTACCCCGTGCACTGCCTTGCTCCATTTGCAGAGACTGCGAAGGGGCCTAAGTTCCTAAATTACTCTCACTTGGAAAGAGTGCTTGGGCAGTAAAGCCGAAACTCGTCCTTGCATCAGAGTGATGGTGTCTTCACCCAGGACCCAGATGCAGGTCCTACTGCTCATCTGCTGAGCCTCCTAGAAGCCAAGGCAAGAAGGGAAACTGAAGAAACTGCAAGGCTTTTGTTCTTAGTTGAGACAAGCTTCTGAGGGATTTTGTTGTTTTGCTCATAAATTCCTCGCTTGACACTAAATTTCCATGTGGGAGTTTATGAAAGGCACACTAAGATAGACAACTGCTAGATCCAGGATAACTATTTTGCAGGAGAAGCAGTTTTCACAAGATTCTTCAGACATGGAAGATCTAGATATAAAAGGAAAGTCTAACCAGAAAGACAAGGATGAGGTGGGGAGTNATAAATTCCCCGCTTGACACTAAATTTCCATGTGGGAGTTTATGAAAGGCACACTAAGATAGACAACTGCTAGATCCAGGATAACTATTTTGCAGGAGAAGCAGTTTTCACAAGATTCTTCAGACATGGAAGATCTAGATATAAAAGGAAAGTCTAACCAGAAAGACAAGGATGAGGTGGGGAGTGGGAGCTGTTTATGGCCCCCCTCATCCCAGAGGGTCAGACATCCCCCCAGAAAGGTGTAAAGTAGGAATTGGAACCCACACTAAGGAGGTGATGAGATAAATAGGCAGCAACACAGAACGGAAGGCAGAGCACAGAACATGGGAAGGGCAAGACCTCTGACCCGCCAAGCTAGAGGCAGTGGCTCCAGGAGGGATTTTGGCTGGAAAGACTTGGGGTTGGTTGGGGGATCCCTGGTCTGTAGATGCGCTGGGCCTGGGTGAAGCTTTCTCTGGGACTGTGGGTTGGGTGAAGATGGAGGTGCATGAAGGGAGGCAGAGGTCTGCTCTTTCCCACCCCTCCCTCATCTCAGGCTCTCTCACTGGGTGCTGTATGCGGTGTCTGTGTCAGCATCTCCCGTCCCCCAGGCTGGGGACCGATGTGCCATCCAGGCTCGGTGGCGGGGCTGTCAGCTCCACAGGACGCATTTGTGTGTCTCATCAGGCATCACACCTCTGAAGGCTGCATAGCCTAAAGCACGCAGGGGTTCTCCCGACAGGAGGAGAGGATTTGAAAATTCACACTAACCAGGCAATGGAAGAGCCCTTGCTTTGCCAAAGGAATCACAACAGATTTTCATTAAAAACACCGCACTCTCTACCTCTGCTGTAGGATGTCAATAGATGCTACAAGAAAAAAGGTCAGATACATGTGAGAGGGTTAAACTCGTTATCTTTACTGCAGTATGCCTCAGAGGCACTAGTGCCACAGTCATCAAATCCAAGAGATGCCCTTGAGTAGAAGATGATCAGGGTTTGACAGGTTACTAAGAAAGGAAATGTGTCCAAGTTGGGGAGTGTCATGGGGACCGTTCCATGAAGCTGTGCCAGTGAAAGGCTGCAGTTGGTGCAGAAGATAAGTAAACCACCGCCAGAGAGGGACTGCACAGAGTCCTGTGGCCTCTGTCCTGGCCATTGTGGAGTCAGAGAGAAATCCTGACCCTTTGACCGGCCAGCCATTTCTCAACTGGGGCCACACCACCCACGTGGTCCCCAAGGGGTTTCAGGAGCTGTGCCCCAGATCACTGGTGGGAGCAAACAGAAACCTACTTGGGAAGATCTCAATTTTGGTCCAGGCCAGTGGTGATCACAAAACACCATCTGTGAGATTTCCGGGATGTGCAAATGCAAGGAAATGTGCAATGAGGCCTGGTGGAGGACAAGACATTTCCATGCCCCCCTGGAGGCTCCTGGTGCCCGGAAGCAGTGGTCACCATTTGTTCAGTGCAAACTTGGTGCCAGACTGGGTGAGGGACTTGGCCCGCTTCAGCTTTGACTGGCCTTGCGGCTCTTGCGTGGAAACAGCATCACCACTGCCATTTCTGGCAGAGGGTACTGAAGAAACTCTGCCTGGGGCTGCACAGAGCAGGGGCGAAGGTCTGCTGAGGGCTTGCTCTTCCCTTGCATCAGACACTCTGTGGGGGCCACCCTGACCTGCCAAATGGAGCACATGTCCAGAAATGCAATTTTTCAGTCAAGTGCCTGTTGCCTAAATGGAGGCAGTTTCTGGATCAAATTCTGCTCCAGCACACCCCAGTAGCTATGTGAAGTCATCTTCTGTTCAGTAGTCTGGGCAGTACCGGGCATCTCATGGCCCCAGCTGTATAAGCCTGCACTTGTGTAAAGGGGTCAGCCTTTGTGTAAAGTAATATCCACCAGCAATGCTGCTGTCTCTGGTCTGATTTGAGAAGATACTGGCATAAATATCACGTTGTCATATTAGCATTTGCTAAAACTTCTGAAGGGACTTCCCTGGTAGTCCACCACTGGTTATCCCAGTGCCACTGCAAGGGGTGTGTGTTCAATCCCTGGGGGGGAACTAAAACTCCTACATGCTGCACAGTGCAGTCAAAAAGTAATTAAAAATAAAAAAAACTTCTGAAAAATGTCCTGGTTCCAGTCACCTTTCTGGTCCATGTCCTATCCACCTGTAGGACTGTTGACCTCCCCTTCCCTGCAGAGCTGTGTGACCCCCAAGGGCAGTCTGGAGAGCTGAAGCTAGAGTGAGTGGGAAACCCCCCTCCTGCAGGAGGATGAGCCAAGCTGCATTCCAGGTCCCTTCACAGAGCAGAGGGCTAGACTTCTGTGTTTGAGCCGTCCTGTCACCATGAAATCAACAGGAAGCCACGGGAGGCACTATGATTTGGGATGTTCATTTTGGGAAGCTGGTCTGCCTATCACATTGAAGCCAAGATATTGTCCGGGCACATCCACAATAAATGGGAAGTTTAGCCTCAAATGAGCAGATGTTAATAAATTCCAATCCCTCCAAATAAAAATTCAGATGCATTTTAGTCTACTCTCAGCTCAGTGGGCTGAATCCCTTAATCTACTAAATTGTTATGGAAAAACCCTTATCTCTGTCTGTCAAAATCACTGCTGTCATGGGCTGCACTCTTGGGAGGCATGAGCTGCCTCATAATAACTTAGATTTTGTGCAGTATAGCCTTAGTGTGAAGAGAGTCACACACTTTTTTTTCATGTTTTCTTTTTTATTGTGGTAAAAGTCTCATAAAACATACTGTTTTAACCATATATATGTTGAATGACGGAAAAGGCAATGGCACCCCACTCCAGTACTCTTGCCTGGAAAATCTCATGGACAGAGGAGCCTGGTGGGCTGCAGTCCATGGGATCGCTACTAGTCGGACACGACTGAGTGACTTCACTTTCACTTTTCACTTTCATGCATTGGAGAAGGAAATGGCAACCCACTCCAGTGTTCTTGCCTGGAGAATCCCAGGGACGGGGGAGCCTGGTGGGCTGCCGTCTATGGGGATGCACAGAGTCAGACACGACTGAAGCGACTTAGCAGCAGCAGCGTGGTGAATGAACTCAGTGGTACTAAGGACATTCACATAGTTGTGCAACTCTCACCATCATCAATCTCCCAAATTTTCCACCTTCCTGAACTGAAACTCTGTCCCCATTAAACACTAACTCCCCATCCCCCTCCCCATACCCACACCCCCCAACCACCGATCCCTGGCATCTACCAGTGTACTTTCTGCTTCTATGAAATTGACTGTTCTCAATACTTCATATAAATGGAATCAAACAGTATTTGTCTGCACCTAGGGCTGCCGTCTATGAGGTCGCACAGAGTCGGACACGACTGAAGTGACTTAGCAGTAGCAGTAGCCATGTATATTGGAATGCATTTTTAAGGTTAACTTAATAATGTCCTGCAAACAGATGGTGACTTTTTTTCCCCCTGTGCTAAACAGTAGCTTCTCATTTGTTACCTATTTTATACATGGAGGATTGTATATGTCAATTCTCACCTTCCAATTCATCTCACTGCCTCCTATCCCCCCTTGGTTCTCTACCTGTGTCTCTATTTCTGCTCTGGAAATAGGTTCACCTGTATTATTTTCTAGATTCCACATATATGTATTAACATATGATATTTGTTTTTCTCTTTCTGACATACTTCACTCTGTTTGACAGCTTTTAGGTCCACCCAGAGGGTCATAGACTTGAAGGAGAACAACACAGGGTCCAGGCCAGGGCCCAGGGACAGTCTGGCCAACAGGGGCCAGATGGGGACAGTTATATTGCTGGCAAGTGACAGTGACCCTCCTCTGTGTGCAGCCAGGGTGGCATTGGGAGGAGGTGGGCTGCAGGTTCTGGCTTTGCCTCTGCCCCATTGAATGGTATGATCTCCCACAGGGCAATCCCGCCTGCCTTTGGGCCTCCTGCCTCACGGGTGGGCAGGGTGAGGCTGTCTGCAGGTGGGGAAGGAGGGGTCTGCATTGTGCCTGGTGGGGCAGGCCCAGGGAGCTGAGCCCGCTTGGCAGGGGAGGAAAGGGAGGACAGACTGCATTTAGTGCAGAGAATAGGTGTGGGGAATCAATTCCAATTCCAGAAAGGGCCTCTGGCAGGAGATCGTGTGAGCAGGAGTTCGGCTGGTCCCTGTTGGGCCTCCTATGCTCCCACCTCCACTGGAGTGACTCATGCCTGCATAAAGGGTGAATCATGTGGGTTACGAAACCAAAGGGCTCCTGAGAGGGAGGCTGGAGAGGCCCCAGGGAGGCCATCATCCTTGGGTCCTGCTCTGTCCCCACCGGCTCTTGCCCCTCATCACCTGCCTTCTACCTGCCAAGCCACAGATGCACACCTTGAGCTCTCTACAGCCATCCAGAGGCAGACAGACAGTTCACTGGTCCTCTTCCCACTTAAAGGCTTCCTGGCCTAGTTTCTGCTTTGCTGCCAGTGTTAATCAGGGTGAAGCCTTGCTTCTCACGTGTGGCCAGTTGGGACCAACAGCCCTTGGGAGGAATGGCAGAAGAACCCTGGCCAGTCACCTGTCCCATGTGTGACATCCTGAAGCTCTCCAGGTCCACCAAGTGTGTCTCTGCTGGACTCTAGGCTTCTGGAGGCAGCAGAGCCAGGAAGACCCCACTGACTGTCTCCCTGACTGGTCCCAGGGTCGGGTGGTGGGGGTGGAGTGGCGTGGCGTTTAAGTCAGCACAACTAGTGATCTCCGACTGCGAGGCAGGCCAGAGCTCATACAAACACTCAGCAAAAGCTGGTGCCTGGCAGCGCTCCTGTCATCCTCTGAACAGCGCCACCGGGGAGATGACTGTTGCCACTGCACTCACAGATAAAGGGGTGGCAGCTTGCCCACGGTCGCGCTGCTGGGAAATGGACAGTTGGGGACCTACAGCTCCGTCCTCCCCGGGGAAGGCTGTCTCTGAGGTTCTTCCCGAAGCCAAACGTGGAACATTGTCAGGCCTGGTTCTCAGCGGGGCCGACCCGTCTTTCCTTGTGGTTTCTTCGACCGATACTCAGGCGAGCCGCGCTGTCACGCGGGGACGAGTAAGGCTTTGCGCGCAGGAGGTCAAACACTGTTAGGCAAATGACTGAGGCCCCCAAGCACCCCGACGGGAGGGAGATGCCGGCAGCCAGGCTGGGAGTGGGACTCACCTGAGATGCCGTGGGCCTTCCAGCCTCTGGGGGAACGCGTGTCCCGAGCGCCCCCTTAGTCTGCGGGAAGTTACGGGGTGAGGGGGGAGCTCTTTGCCCGGGGCGCGCGAGGGCCGGCTGCCGGTCACCGAGC
>SJYA01002696.1:1787840-1850584 GCA_006410615.1 Neotragus moschatus
CGCCGCCGCCGGGGACGCTGGCCCCGACTCGAGGGCCGCCGGCGGGCCCGGGCTCCGGCCGCTCGCGCCGCGCCCTTGGCGCTGGCTGCTGCTACTCGCGCTGCCCGCCGCCTGCTCCGCGCCGCCGCCGCCGCGCCCCGTCTACACCAACCACTGGGCGGTGCAAGTGCTGGGCGGCCCGGCCGTGGCGGACCGCGTGGCCGCGGCGCACGGCTACCTCAACTTGGGCCAGGTGAGTGCGGATGGCCCTGCGCGCCCGAAACTTTGGCTGCCGCCGGCGGGCGCGGCGCGAGGGGGCGCCCTGTGAGGAGTCTCCTGGAGAGCGGCGTGGGGTCCTCGGCGGCCAACGGGGCAGCACCCCGACGCGGACACCTGCCCAGCCGCGCGGGTGGGGAGCCGGTGGAGAGCGCGGTCCTCCCGTGTCCCCTCAGGTCCTCCCGCCGCCGACCCGGCCCATCGGCGGCAGCCCTCCATCTAGACGGGCGGCGCGGGGCTCCGGACCCTGTACGCGCGCAGGTGGGGACTGAGATCGTGCGCTCCCTCGGCGTCCGCGTCTCTCGGAGGGAGGGCGGCCGGAGTCGAGGGGGCTTTCCGGGCGGCCTGGACCCGCAGCCAGAGGCGAGGGTCCAGCCTTTAATCCCCTTCAGGNGCGGGGCTCCGGACCCTGTACGCGCGCAGGTGGGGACTGAGATCGTGCGCTCCCTCGGCGTCCGCGTCTCTCGGAGGGAGGGCGGCCGGAGTCGAGGGGGCTTTCCGGGCGGCCTGGACCCGCAGCCAGAGGCGAGGGTCCAGCCTTTAATCCCCTTCAGGCCCCTGGGAGGGGTGGGGGGAGTTGGCTTCGTCTCTGGGCCTCTGGTCGGCGGGTCTGATGGCAGTTCCCTGCGGACCGGTCGTGTGACCTTAGGCTGGTCTCTTCCTTCTTTTCCATCCGCCGCGTGTCGGGACGTTGACCTTGTGTACTTAGGTGCGCGGTGGTTGGGACGGGACGGTCCAGTGTTTCCGGAGGCAGAGCACCTGCCAGGGCCTGAACACTCCCGCACCTGGCTCACAGGAGTGCTGTCAGCGAGCAAGAGGGGACAAGCCTGGGGCAGGACCGGGGGTGGGGTAGCTCCATAGGACCTCAGAGGCAGGCTCCCTTTTCCTGTGCCAACCCAGCCCGGCGGGTTGATCTTGATCTACGGCGGGTGGGGGCCCACCAGGGGACCTCTCTGTGTGTTGAGCAAATCTCCAACAAACTACACACTTGGAGGATCAAGTGGAGTGACAGGGACTCGCCTGCTCATAACTCAGACCCTGCCACCAGCCAGCGTTAAATTTAGTTTCATCATTATCCGTGACAGAAGTGGGCCACCTCTGGTGCGGCTCTGATGTGAGTGACATTTCTTTGCATCCTAAGTCCAGTGCAAACGCTGCTAGCGTGAGTTGTGCGGCCTTCTGGAAACGTAGATCCTGCTGTCTGAACTTCAGTACTTCACACCGCGGGTCAGAGAGTATCTGAAATAACCCATCATATCCTTGGTGTGTCTTTTTGTTGTATATTGAACACTCAGGTCTCTGCAAACATCCTGTGATTTAAGATTTGCCTTTGGGCAGCACTGGCTTCAGTTCCTAAATCCGAGGTTCCTAAACCTCCTGGTTCACAGTCCAGATGAAGAAAGTACTTCTTGGTGCCCTTCTGGCGCCTGCTTCCCCTGTTGGCTCAGGCTCGGCTCCTGCCACAGTTAGTTGCTCCGCCCAGGTGGCCCGGCAGTTTGTCTTCAGCTAAAAGTGACTCTTTAATGGCACAGTAAATTACAAAGTGCCTGGGTTCCTGGCTCTTATAATTAAGTGAACAGAGGGGAACTGAAGTTGAGCAGGGAGCTCCCGGACATTGCAGTAGAGGCCTGGTGAGGCCCCTTGCCACTCCTGTCCTCAGGCATCAGAGCTGCCAGCCCCCGACCACGCCTTATCTTCAAACAACTTGCATCCCACTACTGAGGGGCTTGTGCGGTGCCTGCTGTCTTTGCTTTGCCTGTGGGAGAGGTTTCGTTGGGGTGTCCACCCTTCCCCTGGGATCTCCTGGGGAGTGTCCAAAGCAGCCAAGGTGGGCTACACACAGCTTGGCTCTCAGCCTGGGAATGGGATGCTGCTGGGACTGATGCAGGAGGCCGTCACACAACCAGGGGATAAGAGCTGTCTTGTAGGTGAGTGTGTAGGTGTTTGTGTACACGTGTGTGATTTCTCAAGGAGGGCCTGTTACCCTTTATTCCTAGTGCAGCTTTCCCCCCCACCTCCCCCAAGTGCACTGCTAATGTGGAAAAGGCCCGGAGCAGTCCAGCCTCTACCTACTCAATAAGAACTCTTTAAAAACCATATTTGCCTTCTTCAGCCAGGAGAATCTGTGACTCATAAGTAAGATGTATGTATTATTGGCTTTGCTCTATGGGTGAGTGAGCCATGGTGGCACGAGGGCTGGGAGCGCTGTGTCCATGCGGCAGAGTGCGTCACCTCTGGCGGCTGCACTGTGCTTTGTCTCCTTCCACGTTCTTGGCTCCCAGTTTTCCTGTGACCTTCCCTAGACCCTTAGTGGGCAGCTGGTGGTGTGCCCGGTGCCTGCCCTGACTCTTCATCCTGGTCTGTGCTGCACTCAAGCCCTGACTTTACCTTTATACAACCATGGACCTGATCCCATTTATCTTGTGTGGTGCAGGTCAAATGATACCAGTGGTTTTTCGCCTGTCTTGAATCATGGATCCCTTTCAGAGTTTGAGAGAGGCTCTGGATCCTCTCCATTTAAAAATATACATCATTGGGAACAGGACAAACACGTTTCTTTTTGCCCCTCAACTCATTATATTATAATGGGAATCCCAGATAATGCAACNGCCCTGACTTTACCTTTATACAACCATGGACCTGATCCCATTTATCTTGTGTGGTGCAGGTCAAATGATAGCAGTGGTTTTTCGCCTGTCTTGAATCATGGATCCCTTTCAGAGTTTGAGAGAGGCTCTGCATCCTCTCCATTTAAAAATATACATCATTGGGAACAGGACAAACATGTTTCTTTTTGCCCCTCAACTCATTATATTATAATGGGAATCCCAGATAATGCAACACAGTTTACAAAAAAAGAATAAAGATTGGGAAGAGCCAAATGTCACTCTTGACAGATGACAAAATTAACCACACGGATAATCCAAGAGAACCCAGAGGCCAATTATTAGAACTAAGGAGAGAGAGAAGTGGGGACTTGATTGACAAGAGACCCCTGACGATGGCCACAGCTGCGAGGACAGCATAAGAGCTGTTAGATACTTAGGATCAATCCTAGAGAAGTGTCAGACTCCCGTGGAGAGGATTATGCTGCTGCTACGTCGCTTCAGTCGTGTCTGACTCTGTGCGACCCTATAGACGGCAGCCCACCAGGCTCTGCTATCCCTGGGATTCTCCAGGCAAGAACACTGGAGTGGGTTGCCATTTCCTTCTCCAATGCATGAAAGTGAACAGTGAAAGTGAAGTCACTCAATCATGTCCAGCTCTTTGCAACTCAATGGACTGCAGCCCACCAGGCTCCTCCGTCTGTGGGATTTTCCAGGCAAGAGTACTGGAGTGGGGTGCCATTGCAACATTGTAAAAAAGGTGTTGGGAAAAAGAAGACAGGAATGATGGAGAGAGAGATTACATTCATGATGGGAGAGGTGACTGTCACAGGTCCCCTCAACTAATGTGTAAATTCAGTATAAGCTAGTTTTAGTGCGAGTAGATTTTTATATCGAATATGAAATCACACAAATACCATAGATGACTCTGAGGAGGAAGATGGGGAGGGCAGTGTCTGCCACCATGAGCTTCAATGGTCATGGCAGTTCTGCCACAGCCTTGTGATGGTCGTGTCCGTCGTTGACATTGACTCCAGCCCAGGCATATGTGGGAGCTTGTGTATAAACCAGAGAGGTTGTTGTGGATGGGAGGGCTGTGCAGTCCAGGACACAGTGCTGAGAGAGCCAGGTCTTCATAGGGAAGGGCAGCAGACCCTCACCTTCCACTCTGTATGGGAACTCCAGATAGGATGAGAGCCTGAGTGTGTATCATTGGGGAAGACCTTCATCACATTGGCAAAGGAGAGGATTTCTGTTTATAACTTATTTTACTGAAGTATAGTTGAATTACATATTGTATCAATTTCAAAGTGATTCGGTTGTACATACATAAATATTGTTTTTTATATTCTTCATTTGTAGGATACTGAATGTAGTTCCTTGGGCTATATAGTAGGACCTTGTTGTTTATCCATCCTATAGATAATAATTGGCATCTGCTAACCCCAAACTCTCAGTCCATCGTTCCCCCACCATGCCTCCCCTTGGTAACCCCAAGTCTGTTCTCTGTGTCTATGAGTCTGTTTTTATTTTGTAGATAAGTTGATTTGTGTCATATTTTAGATTGCCACTTCATTCTTTTTTGTGGCTGAGCAATATTCCATTGTATGCTATTTCATTGCTAAGTCATATCCGACTCTTTGCGACCCTGTGGACGATAGCGTGCCAAGCTCCTCTGTCCATGAGATTTCTCAGGTAAGAAATTTGGAGTGGGATGCCATTTCCTTCTCCATTGTATATATGTGCCACATTTCCTTTATCTATTCAGTTATCGATGGACATTTAGGTTGCTTCCGTGACTTGGCTATTGTGAATAGTGTTGCCATGAACATAGGGCTGCATGTATATCTTTGAATTATAGTTTTGTTCAGATATATGCTCAGGAGTGGAATTGCAGGGTCATATGGTAGTTCTGTTTTTAGTTTTTTGAAGACTCTCCATACTTTGCTCCATAGTGGCTACACCTATTTTCATTCTAACCAACAGTGTAGGAGAGTTGAAAAAGGAAAGGATTTCTTAAGACACAAAAAGATCAAATAGAGAAGGGAAGAGATTGATCCATTAAAGGTTCTGTATAATAAAGGTGTCATAACATTAAAAAAGCAAATAAGAGAGTAGGAAGTATTTATAACATATAACAGTATTTTATAACATATAACAGATTCATGTATAGGTTATTTAAAAGGCTATAAATGAATAATGGAGAGCGAAATAGCAACCCACTCCAGTATTCTTGCCTGGAGAATCCCATGGACAGTGGAGCCTGGTAGGGTTGCAAAGAGTCGGACACGACTGAGCAACTAACATACGTAAATGAATAAGAAAAAGGATAAGTGCCAGGTAGACAAACGGGGAGGTATATATGAATAGGGAATTGAATGAAAGGGAAACCCAGGTGAGAAAAAGTGCTCAGCCTCCCCAGGAACTGATGGGCCTTAAGGTGGTCATCCTACTTCACGCCTGTGGGGTTGGCAGACTGAGATGGTGTCAGCATCAAGGGCTGCCTGGGCTGCGGAGGAGCCAGGAATTGGCAGTGGGTACAGCTGCTTGGAGAGCAATAGGAGGTCGGTTGTGTCAGCCTGTCCACATCCTAGCTTCAGCCTGGGAGATCCTCACTGCTGCCCCAGGAGACTTGTAAAGGAGTGTCCCTGGGGGCATCTCTAGATGAAAGGAGATACCACCTAAATACCACCAGGAGAAGAATGGAGGAGAAAAGTTTTCACACCACAGGGTACTCAACAGTACTTAAAAAAGAGGAAACTAGGTGTGTATCTACAGAGATACAACCCAGAAATAATGCTGAGTGAAAACAGCAGGTTGCAGATGCACAGTGTAATAGTATTTAAACACTAAGCCGTTTTGTAGAACTTATGAACGCTTACACAGGTAGTAAAAGTATAGAAGCTTGGGCTGGAAGGATCCACATCAAATTCTAGTTAGTAGAATTTCAAACTTAATCTGCAATGTTCTAATTCCTAATCCACTATAGAAGCATATAGGTGTTTGTTGTTGTTTAGTTGCTGAGTCATGTCCGACTCTTGTGACCCCTTGGATTATAGCCCGTCAGGTTCCCCAGTCCATGGGATTCTCCAGGCAAGAATGCTGGATTTGAATTGCTGTTCCCTTCTCCAGGGGATCTTCCTGACCCAGGGATTGGACCTGCCTCTCCTGCAGCGGCAGGCAGATTCTTTACCACTGAGCCACCTGGGAAGGCCAGGCAGATATGTATGTGTATAATATATGTAAGTTATATACAAAATTATGTTTAAGCATTTTGCACTGTTTTGTGTGTCAGAACATATTATATACATCCACTTGCATACAGACATGCATATGTACATGGATATACCATGCACATTCGTATGCATATACATGTATCCACATACCCTACATTCATGCACACACAGATATACACGTGCAGGGTTAAAGGAGGGGGAGAAAAATGCACATCATATCCATATATGACTGTTCTTGGGCCACCCTTGGGCCCAGGTGAGAATGCCCTGCCTAAAGTCCCAGGCTGGTCACCCGTGGGCTCAGGTGAGAATGCCCTGCCTAGACTAAAGTCCAGACTGGGTTGGTCTACTTGTGTAGGAAGCGGTGACCTGGAGAAACAGAAGTCCTGGCTGCAGTCACAGGGTTCTTGGGACGGAGCTGTACCTGAAGCCCATGCACCTCTCTGCCTTACCCTCTGCCAGTCATCTTTCTCTGTCAGGTCAGCTCTCAGGCAGAGGTGGCCTCAGCCCAGCCTACATCATCACCTCTGATGTTGCTCACTCAGAGAAAAGACAGGTTGCTCATTCACATGAGAAGTATGGCAGCAAGCCGTTGGCCCCCACTGGATCAGCAGCACGGCGTCGGCAACTCTTAGAAGTGATGTTTATCTTAAGGGTGGCACTGAGGCGCCGTGCTTGCCCTTGCATTTCTGCTTTGCCTGGAGTATTGCGCTAATTTGTTGGTTCTGAGTCTGAGCATAAAACAGCAGGCTGGCTGCCAGGGCCCTGAAAGATCTAAGAGCTGTAAATGGTTTTGAACTTTCCTTAAATAGTTTTACTTAAAATAGCTACTGAGCTGAGCGTACCTGGCCCAGATTTCAGGTGAGCCTTTGTCATTCACTTGTCAACAGAGGAAAATTGTCTTGCTGCACACAGCTTGTTCTTACAACCAGGAGCAAGCTGAAGCTTTAGCCAGGTGTTAGAAGTGGTGGGCCGGAACTTGTTCCAGTAAGTGTTGGGGACTTGGGAGGGACGAGGGGAGCCCAGAACAGAAGTCACTAGGTACTGGTTTTTGCCTGGAGGCTATCTTGCTTTTATGCTCTCAACCGGGAACCATACTCCTGGATGGTCTGTGAATAGCAAGGGCAAGTTTCTGGTGTGAGCTGGGGCTGGGCAGGGAGAGGGGGGCGGCTGGGGGGTGGGGATAGACAGTACTGGCACTGCGAAGGTCATGCAGTATTACATGTTCCGGTCTGCCCTCTTCATGCAGATTGTAATGGATTGAAGTGGACAGGGCTTTATTTGATGGGCAGTATCATGAGTCACTGGGGCTGCAGTCGGGGGAGGTGAGCAAAACTTGAGTTGCTGTGCATGGCGCTGGGAGAGCCCCCAAGACCAGGGTCCGAGGACTGAGAACCTGGCCAGGGGGCTAGCCAGCTCTATGGCCCATTGGGAAAGTTGTTTTAAACCTTGGCAGAGGCCAAGGGTGTTGGTCCTGGTGGGATGGAAGAGTCTGAGGGCCGTCTGGGCCCCTCCCTGATCTTGGACTACACAGGACTGTCTACACTTTGGGGAACACTCCAGGCTCCTCGGGATCGCTGGGCCCCTGCACAGATCTGGCCTCTAGAAAGCAGTTCCTCTGGTCTTTTCTGGCACCTCTGTCACTGGCTCCCCTCTCTCCAGCCAGCACCCTGCCCATGGACGCCTTCATGATCCCAAGTGCCCATGTCCTTTCCAGCTGGGACTGTAGCGTGGCCTTGGCACTGACTGGAGACCCTGGTGTGTGCTTGGGCTTGGCCGGTGGTTCCCTGGGACTGCTGTCACCTTGGAGCCTGGTACTGACCTGCAGGTGCTGCTGGGCCTGTTCACTGTGAGGAGACCTCGGTCCAGTTAAGCGTGACTTGGTACACATTACAAACCGGCAGGCTGGGGCCCAAAGCCCTCCCTTCTGACTCGCCTGTCTGCTCACCCGCCTGGCAGAGGGCCGTCACCCTGCATCTCAGACTCGGGTAAGCTGCTGGGCAAGGAGCCTTTCAGCTGGGTGCTGCTGTTGACACACGGGCCCGTGTGGACCCACCAGCCTCTAGCACCCATACAGTTCTGGCGCTGGTGTGCTCTGTGCTATGTGGTCTTTGCTGGCTCTTTCTCCTTCACACTGAGGCTTGCTCCTGAGTCTCCATGGTGGAGGGAAAAACCCGTCCCTCCCCAGGGGCCTCACACAGTCCCTCAGAGTCTGAGGCTTTCCCCTAGATGGGCCCTCCTCCCCCTCCCTGTGGGTCCCGGTTCACCCAGAGCTGGGGGCCTGGAGGGTGCTGCCACCTCCGTGCTCCCGTGCCTCCTGTGCTGTTTGGAACCACGCTTTTCTCTTTGGCCTCCTGTTCCCCCACTTCTCCCCGTCCAGACTGTGTAGATCCTCCTGCCCCTTCCACCGCCTTCTGCTCTGGCCAGACCCCTCACTCTGTGCTTGCTTCCTCGTGGCATCCTTGGTGCTGTTCTGTCAGATGAGAAAGGCTCTCTCCTTCTACAGCCCTCCTGGTCAGTGCCTTGTCCTTCCTGGCTGGCTCCTGCTCTGCAGCCATGCCCCTGGGCTCCCAGGCCTCCGTCGTGCTGTCTGATGGCCTGTCTGTGCCTCCACTGGGCTCTGTGCTTTGCGGGCATCTCAGTTCACACCCATCATCTGGCTGCTCCCAGAGATGAGGTCCGATGGAGCTGTCTCTCTGGTGCAGAGCCATCGGCCCAGGGTGACCTGTGCCTGGCAGACATGCCCACATTGATTCAGACTGTGTTTGTTACGTGCTCCCCTGGTTGCTGGGCCCTCAGAGTCAAGGGGAAGGCACCTCTGGGAGAGCCTTTTACGGGGGTCAGGGTGCAGGCATTGTGACTGAGCACAATCAGGCTCCTCTCAGCATCTGGACAGAACCGTCTCCCCTCCACTGCTTATCTGGATCCCTGCTTCTGGGAACCTCTTGGCGGGCCCCTCCTAGCTCCATGGTGCAGGAGGAGGAGCTGCCCTGTGACGCTGTAGCTGCCCCCAAGTCTGGTCAGCTACATATCCCAGTCCCACCCCATCCTATAGGGTCCTGTCATCCTGCCGAGTCCTGGTCTCTGTGGGATCCAATGTCTCTGCTTGTGGAGTGTTGGAGACCTGGTGGCAGGCATGAGGCCCTGTCTAGCACTGCACAGAATGGGATGAACACCCATCAACTCTCGAGAGGGAGCCTTGTGCTCATGGGATGGGATGGGATCTGCAGCTTGAGTTCCCATGGTAACCGGCCCATCAATGCCCTCAGTGTCAAGACGGTGGCACCATGGAGAAGAAAAAACAGGCTCATTGTCTCTGCCTTGGCCGCTTGGGCCCAAACCAGCCACATTCTGCAGGGCTGGACAGTCCTGGCCTCTGTGGGGCACAACCTGGCCAGAACGGGGCTGTGGGCTTCAGCTTCCTGAGCTCCTTGGAGCCTCGTGACTTCCTGCCCCTGGCACCGTCTTCCTTGTTGGTCTGCTCAATGGGAGAAAGGGGCTGTCTGCCACAGGGGTGAATAAACCGTGTCTAGTGTCCTGGTTGGGTGCTTCCCATTTTGTTTGTGCTTTGGTTCTCAGAGATGACCTCCCATGTTCATTCCACCAGAACCATCATTGCCTGTGAAAGAACCCAGCCCACCCTGTGATCCTTGTCAGATGCCTCGAAGTGGACAGTTGGGGCAGGAGGGAGCAAGGGGCAGGGTCGGGGGGCCCTCTCGTCAGATAAGGGCCTAAGGTCCCCTGGTCTGGAGAAGAGGCTGTTCTTCCATTCACCCGTCATAATCCTCCAGGTCAGAAACCAGGGCATCCCTGGGTTCCTCTGCCTTCCTCCCTGGTGCCTGTCTGTGACTCCTCTCTGCCTCCTGGTCATGCCTGCAACCTCCTCTCTCTGCGCTTGGGTTTCTGCCTCCCTGGGCCATTCCCCACCCCAGGCTGTTCGTTCCCTGCCTTGAAATCACAGAGGCTCTTCTGTAGCAGAGCCTAACTGTGTGGCCCTTGGGAGTGAGCTGTCCCCCCTGCCCCCTGCCTCTCCACTCCCACCTGGGGCCCTCACAGTCACTGGGCACCCCAGCTGGTACAGACCTTTGCTGAGCTGGAAGTGTGCCACATGCCTTTTCTTTCTCTGCATCTGCCGTTTTGGGGCTGCTGCTTTAACCTGGGTGCCCGTTCCCATGGAGCCCACCTGGAGAGCCTGCCCCTCTTCAGGACTAACTGAAGTGCTGTTTCCTGCCCTGTCTGCTGCCTGGTGGGGCAGAACTCTGGCCTTCAAGCTACAGGGCCCTGGCCTGATAGGGAGCCTGTCTCCCTGCCACCCCGCAGCCTCTTGTGGTCTGGCCCCAGGCCTGCTGTCCACTCCCACATCACTTCTAGAAGCACCGGGGGACTGGGTCACTTGGCCACTGGGTTCCAGGACCTCTGTCACGAGTGCCACCAGTTGGCTTTGAGCTGCCCTTCTTGTTCACCAGGCACCGCTCTGATCATCACCCCTGAGCCCTATTAACCCTGTTACACAGATGAGCAAGCTGAGACACAGAGCAGCTGAATAACTCATTGAGGCTCAGGCCCATCAGACCAAGGCTTTCCACGGAGGCAGCTTTCATTCCAGCATCTACTTTGGGAAAGGCTGTGGAGAGCAAGTGGCCGTTGGGCTGCAGTCCGGGTTTCCTAACTGGTGAGGCAGAGAGTACAGTCCGGGCAAAGGAAGGATTGAAATATAGCAGTGCCCCATGTCCAGAAGATGCTGGCACCCTCCCAGTGAGGGGTAGGGCTGAGCTGCAAGTTCAGACCCTCCCTTCTTACCAGGTCCCTGGGCTAGGACTTCCCTTCAAAGGCTTAGGGGTACTAGGGGTAAAGAATCTGCCAGTGCAGGTGGGCTCAATCCCTGGGTCGGGAAGATCCCAGGAGGAGGACATGGCAGCGCACTCCAGGATTCTTGCCTGGAGAATCCCATGGACGGAGGAGCCTGGTGGGCGACAGCCCATGGGGTCACAGAGAGTTGGACGTGACTGANTGAGATGAGGAGATGGAGGGAGGGGGAGCAGGGTCAACAGAGCCTTGTGGGCACCAAGGCAGCGAGGACGAGCGCCTCCTGGCGCCTCCCACTGGCTGAGCCCTGAGAGGTGTGTTGTCAGGAGGGGCGCAGAGCTGGGCGAGGAGAGGAGGATAACCAGGGGATCGTAACGTGGGGAGTGGGGGACATCCTGGGTGTGGCGTCACCAGAGGTGCAGCAGGCATTTGTCGGGTGCTAGTGTGAAGCCTGACACTGCGGGGAACTGAGTGGGAAGGTGCGTCGGGCTGGCATCGCCCCTGGGACACTGCCTCGGCGCCACCGATAACTGTCCATGCGTCCTCCGCATGCCTGCAGCCCTGTCAGGCCCCATGTACCCGGATCTGTGCCTCCTTGCCCCAGTCAGAGTTTCTTTAGGTATGTCCGACTGAGGACAGAGTTCAAAATGGAAAACTAAGTCCGTTTCTGGCCACTTGGTACTTGGTCTAACACACGGCTTGATCTTTGGTTGTTTTCCTAAACATAATCAGGATTATATAAGAATCCCTCCTTGGGTTCTTCTTGGTTAAGCCTACTCTCTATAAAAAGGAAAGAAACCTTACTTCTATCCTGCCCTCAAAGTAGCCACTCATGCCTGAGTTTGTTCACAGTCTTATGCATGTCTCATAGTTTCTCTTTTGCAGGAATGTAATGCTGTCAGCCACAGGCCAGCAGCAGGACTTGTTTCCATGGCTTAAACAAGTTTCTTTGCCATGACTTTCCCATCCCAGAGCCTCAAACCCTGCATTTAGGCAGAAGAGGCAGAAGCCCATTTATGAGAATGAACGCTCTCTGTTCCTGGAGTTTCATGTCCTTACACAACATGACCTCTCTGCTACTTTCTAGGTTTTTTTGCTTGTTTGTTTTGTTTTTAGTTTACTTTTTCAAGGAATGTGGTTTTCTACCTTCCTCTGATACATGGACACACCAGGAAGATCAGAAAAAAACAAATTGTTCCCTTTCACACCAAATAGACCTGAAATCCAAAGGAAATCCCAGAGGTAGAATGGGTTCGCCCTCCCTGGAAGTTCATCTCTGAGGCTCATTTCCAGGCCCAGGACTAACCACCCTGCATGATGACAAGCTGTGTCACTCTTAAGCCAAGGAAGTGCATTTCCAAAACCTAACCAGAAGCATCTTTCCACTTCCTACCTTTACTTTTACTCTCAAAGGGCCTTGCACGTGTTGGTATTTTCTTCTCCTGTCAGAATTTCAATTACTCCATAGAAACGCCTCTCTTCAAGCCAACTGATTTTAAAACCGGCTGTCACTTCAGTCATGTCCGACTCTTTGTGAATCCATGGCCTGTAGCCTGCCAGACTCCTCTGTCCGTGGGATTCTCCAGACAGGAATACTGGACTGGGTTGCTATTACCTTCTCCAGGGGATCTTCCTGATGCAGGGATTGAACCCGCGTCATTTCCGTCTCCTGCATTGGCAGGTGGGTTCTTTACTGCTGACGCTACCTGAGAAGCCCGAAAGTTGGTTTTACTTTCCAGCAATTGGTTCCTTTCCTGCACTAATAGTCTTTGAGCATGATGTGAGCTGACGACTGTGCCAGCCTGGGCTTGTCCTGGGACCAGGGAGCCACTCAGTCTCCTCCTGGGGTTGCCCCTGCACATTGAGAGTTCTTTTCACCTGGCAAAGCAGAGGAAATTGTTTGCGTGCTTGCCACTGCTTCCCCTCCTGTCCGTGTCTGTGTTTCACTTGAACCATGTGATTGGGATGTGTGAGTTAGGCTCCAAGTCTCCAGGCAGGGCTGCATTCCTGAATGCACCCTGGGCTCGGAAGAGATGCTCAAAGATTGTTACAAACAGTGCATGCAGGCTCCAGGGAATAGCCATCTCACCAGAACTGCCCAGACCCTTCTAAATGATGCACCTTTCTTCCCAGGTTTATTTTTTGGGGGGGTTGTGAACATTGAGCTCAGTTTGATTTCTGTATTGTAACAGAAATCTTCATAACAGAAGGTGACATATTGGCTGCTGTGACCAGCCTTCCTGTGGCCAGCAGGAGCTGGTGCCGTGGTTTCTTCTGTTTCTTCAGCAAAGGTCGTGGAGCTTTACTGAGGGAACCACAGTATCTGTGGCTGTCCGTCAGAGCAAGTCACCAGATGCCTGACCCCTCGCTGGTTATTCAGAAATCAGGAGTGGGGGAGCACTTCTGTTTTCTCCTCAAGAGGATTATGGAGTTCCCTGGGTTGTTCAGCTTGTTTATCCCAATTCTTTGAGTGTCTAAGGTCCACCAGTAGAATGGATAAACAATGTGTCACGTTGCTATAGTGGGCATCTGTCCTCAGCAGTAAGGAGAGAAGACAGTTGGTATGTAACAGCAGGGTGAGCCTCACAGACTGCAGAATGTAAAAGAAGACTTACACCAAAGAGTCATCTGATTTCATTTCTTGTTGTTCAGCCACTCAGTTGTGTCCAACTGTTTGTGAGCCCGTGGACTGCAGCACGCCAGGCTTTCCTGTCCTTCACCATCTCCTGGAGTTTGCTCAAACTCATGTCCATTGAGTCAGTGATGCCATCCAAACATATCCTCTGTCATCCCCTTCTCTACCTACCCTTAATCTTTCCCAGCATCAGGATCTTTTCCACTGAGTTGACTGCATCAGATGGCCAAAGTATTGGAGCTTCAGCTTCAACATCAGTCCTTCCAGTGAGTATTCAAGGATGATTTCCTTTAGGTTTGACTGTTTTTTTCTCCTTGCTGTCCAAGGGGCTCTCAAGAGTCTTCTTGAGCACTGCAGTTCAAAAGCATCAATTTTTTAGCTCTCGGCCTTCTTTGTAGTCCAGCTCTCACATCCATACATGACTACTGGAAAAAACATAGCTTTGACTATACGGACCTTTGTTGGCAAGTGATGTCTCTGCTTTGTAATACACTGTCTAGGTTTGTCGTAGGTTTTCTTCCAAAGAGCAATCACCTTTTCATTTCATGGCTGCAGTCACTGTCTGCAGTGATTTGAAAATCAAGTCTGTCACTGTTTCCATTGTTTCCCCATCTATTTGCCATGAAGTGATGGGACCGGATGCCGTGATCTAAGAATGTTTAGTTTTAAGCCAGCACTTTCACTCTCATCTTTCACTTTCATCAAGAGGCTTTTTAGTTCTTCTTGACTTTCTGCCATAAGGGTGGTATCATCTATATATCTGAGGTTGTTGATATTTTTCCTGGCAATCTTGATTCCAGCTTGGGCTTCATCTAGCCCAACGTTTCACATGATGTACTGTGCATATAACTTAAATAAACAGAGTTCATTTCTAGAACAGGCAAAACCCACCTGTGGGAGTGGGATAGCAAGTAATGTGTGGACTGCCTGGAAAGGGGCGTGGGGAGGCATTCTGTGCTGATGGCTATGTTCTCTGTCATGAAGGGGATTTGGGGTCATACAGGTGCAAACATTTATCAAAACTCAACAAATTTGTTTATCTCACCATATGTAAATTTTACTTCAGAGGAGAAAAATCTGTGAGCAAATGCTGAACTGTCCTGATGGTGTGGCTGTTGAGATGCTTAGGGGAAGTGTATTCTTACTGTGTTTTACTTTGGATGCACCAGAAGTAAGAGGGATTGACAGACAAAGGCCTGGATACACAGAAATGTGAGTCACTGCAGTGATCATGTCAATGGGGCAGTCAGGGTAGTGGGTGTGCAGGTGTTTGCAGTTCTTTCAGCTTTCTGTATGTTTGTTAATTTCCACAGTAAATGTTGGGGAGGAAAAGACTCTTAGGGGTGTGGTGGGCATAGGGCAGATTCAGGAGAAATCCCCTACTGTCCTGATAGGCTTGTCAGTTTGTGTTCAGAGATAAGGAGGAGAAGCCTAGTGGTTTAGTGGGGCAAAGAGGTCATCAGAGAAATCCCATAGAATCTGTGCTTGGGGGATGGACGCTTTGGTAAGGTGAGCTCTAGGGTCATGCTCACATCTGGCAGGATTACTGTGGCTCTGAGCCCAGGGACAGAGAGATTCAGCCAGGGGAGAAGCACCCAGGGCGCAGTGCTGAGCAGAGGCCTGCCATCTGAGGGCCTTCCTGCAGAGGGGAGATAAGCCTTCCACAGACAGCCTGGCACTGTGGTGCGGGTCTGGGTTGCTGGCCTGCTGCTTATCTTCTCAGGCCTGTTCTGCGGTGCTTCTATAGTTACAGGATTTGAATTATCGTACAGACTTTTCAGCCCCCATTTTTTAAATCAAGAAGTTATTATTTTTTTAATCACTTGGAATTTGAAAACAATCAGCAATTGCTAAAGAGTTTTCTGGAAAAGAAAGCAAAATGATACTTTGATCTCAGAGACACAGTGTGACTTGCAGGTAGCAACGAACATTTGATGTTAATACGAACAGCCATTGAAATCGCTCTGAATGGGAAAGTTTGTTGTCATCAGCAGTAGTAGCTGCGGGAATGGAGTAACCATTGGTGCCATTGGTTGAAACTCTTGCGGACCCAGGCAGTGTCGGACTGAACAGGACTAGTGGTGTTCTGGTGGGGGGCTGCCCTACACTGGGGCCCTGCCCTTACTGAGGGGCTGCCCGAGACCAGATCCGCTGGAGACCGCCGACGTCAGGCTTCTCGCAGAGCCTCTGCCTAGGGAGGAAGCTCCCGGTCTGCTGGTAAGTAATTTAGGGCATGTGTGAGAAGCTGGGGTTGGGAGAGCAGAGAAGAATGAAAGCATTATTCTAAGAAGCTGATCTTATTTATAGATTCTCCTAATTCTATTAAAATGAAGGCCGGAGGGTTATAAAACTTGGAACACATAGCATGGAATAGCCATGAAAGGACATGGAGCGAAAATAGGGAACAATAGTAAAATGAGAAGACAGTGTCGACAAGAAGAGGTGACGGTTTTCTGAAATAAAATTGTCCTAGGGCACACTGTATGGGGAGGGTGAATTAAAATGAGGAGAGAACTTGGAAGGAAACAGAAAACGTTTCATAATGAAAAGGGGAAAGTGTTAGCCGACTCAAGGGGAAAACAAAGATTACACTAATTACATTAAGCGACAAATAAAATGCCATCGTTGTAAAGAGAAATAAAACTAATTAAATACTTAATGTGCTTTAAGAGGGCTTAGCAAAATAAAATGTATTAACTGTGATAAAAGATGTAGGCAGCCGTAATTTTCCTGCTTTGTCCCGGCAGCTAGGATAGTGCCTGACCTCCTGCATGTAAAACAAGGGATTTTTTATTCCTGACATAGCACATTAATGTTTGTGTGTTATAAAAAAAAAAAAATGAGCCCCTCGTATTATTAGTAGAAAATCTGGAATCAAACAAATGCTTTGAAATGAATGAATTTATGAATGAATAAGGAGTTAAAAAATACACGCTCAAAATGGAAAGCAACAGAACCACCTTCTAAGATAAAAATCTGACAAATGAAGATGTGAAGGAGGTGTTTCTCTTTAGTGCCAGTAACTTAAGCTCTCTCTGCATTTTCTGCTGGCAAGCAGAGTTACTAGTACCCCCCGACAATCAGATGCTTGGAAATTGCCAGGCCTGAAGTGAACATAGATGTGTGTTAAAGCTGATAATCTTATCGTCACCACCGTGATGTCTGTTAATAACCAGAAGAGAGGGAAGTGGCATGTCCTTTCAGTGTCAGGCCCTGGAGTCAGACTAGGAGAACACCATCTGTTTTTAAAGTAGGGCTTCAAAGCTAGCCACAGGTGTCATGGAAAAGATTTCAGGCATACTGCTCCTTTTACCTTTTGTCTTTATTGAGGGGAAAAGATGAGCTGATATGAAAAGTTTAGGATGGGAAAGGTAGAAAAAAGCCAGACCAAGAAAGAGCTGATGAACCATTGGGTAGCCTGGACACAGAGCCTGCCTACCAGTTCCCAGGGAGACACCTGGTTGGTGGCACTCCAGCCAGCCCACGTGGGATTCACCCTCCTCAGCCATCCCCCTGCCAGACTCTTGCCCATCATCATGATGCTAAAGAGGACACTCCTGCTTGGAACTAATTGGTTAACGATCCTCTTTGGAGGATGAAAGAAGAGTTTAGATTCAGTAAAATTTCAGTTAGCCAGTGTGGGCACCTGAGAGCCAATGAACAAGCTCATGAAGGAATGGTTTATTGCCTGGACACAGCAGTTGGGGCGTGGAGTAGCTCTATGACTCGGCATGGCTCTGTGATGCCCATTTGCCTGTTGACTATAACCAATAGGTCCACTTTCACCCCATGAAGAAAAGTGTGCTTGGAAGTGCTGAATTTTACCCTTTTCTCAAGCCATTCTCAGTCCGGGCATCACTCAGCAGGGCCTGCACAGAACCCATACTCTCCTGATTCAGAGAGCAAGAGTCAGACTGGGGCTCTGGAACAGGAGACACAAGGTGGGTGATTTTCTTTTCTACTGCTCCTCCCACAAGAGCCAGATTTCCCCGCTACACCCGTTTTCCACTAGCTATTTTGATCTGGGTGGCTCTCGCCGTCAGAGTCAGTGGCCAAAACAAACTGCAGGATTGGAAGAGCGGGGTTCTAATCCCAACACTTTGTCTGTAGTTGGTCAGCGGTTGATGTCTCTGGGTGTCAGGTCACACACTGATCTGTAAAGTGTGGGTGTAATCATCACTTTCCAAATAGCATTCTCAGCTGGCTGTTGTGAACATCACAGCATGGACTTCTTCCTGTGTGACTGAGAGGGCAGACATTATCAGTGCAGCCGTTTGTGAGCTCTCTGGACCGACAGATGCTCTGTACAGACCTCTCTTGTGGACACTGTGACCCCCGAAGCCCAGGGCCCACCCCCATTTACCAGTACCTGCCGTGGCCCCTCACCTACATCTTGCCTGGGTGGGCTCCATACTGATTCTGGAGGAGCCACCGAACACTGGGTGTTTGCAGCGTCCTGGGATCTCGGTCCACCTTGGGCTGTGAGGGCTGAGCTACCAAAGGACCAGATTGCTACAGTTTAAGCAGTGATCTGAAAGCTCTGCTGCTGATATTGGAGGGTTTTCATTCTGCCAGGGAATAGGACAGTGTGCCAGCAATTTCAGAGCATCACAGAACAGTAGCTAGGGATCATTCAGATGCTAAACCAGAGGATGGTGCTTGAAACAAAGAGGGCTCTTGACCTACCTGCTGTGGGAACTCAGAGGGGACCGTGGAGGCAAGCTGGTCTCAGGACTTGGTCTCCAGCCAGCGAGACACCTGCACCAATAACCAACCAGTGGAATGTGCGAGGCTGTCTGAGAGGTGTGGAAATGATACTGGAGGACTGGGCACTGGGGATCACTGCTACCTTATAAAAGAAAATNCCGTGGAGGCAAGCTGGTCTCAGGACTTGGTCTCCAGCCAGCGAGACACCTGCACCAATAACCAACCAGTGGAATGTGCGAGGCTGTCTGAGAGGTGTGGAAATGATACTGGAGGACTGGGCACTGGGGATCACTGCTACCTTATAAAAGAAAATAGTGAGGAGGATGAAGACAGGATGGGGAGAAGGATGAGGATGATGGTTAGGTTGATGTTGATGGAGAGGAGGAGGAGGAGCATGTAGGGTGATGCGGAGGATAATGATAGGATGAGGATGTTGATGATGGTAAGAATGATGAGAATGGTGATGGAGAGGACGATGGTGATAGTGACGGTAAGGGTGATGAGAGGAGGAGGAGGACTATGAGGAAGAGAAGGATGATGGTGATTATAAGGGTGATGGTGACGATTACAAGAATGGCTAACTCTTACTGGGCCAGAAACGGCTCTAAGTGCTTTACCTCCATGGCCCCTTACAGCCGCCTCCTCATAGCGGGTGCCCCTCCTGCTCTCACGTGACAGATGAGGACACAGCACAGAGAGGTTCGGGACCCGTACAGGTCAGATGTGGCAGAACCAGAGCTGACCGCACACTCACTTCTCCTTTGTTGCCTTTGAGACGTGCTATTCAGTGTATATAAAATATTTCCCACAACTTGTTCACTATTATAAAGCATAAAAATAGAACTACTGACACCACCACCCAGCCCAGAAAGTAGACGATCATCACATACTTACGTACTCCTTTTTCGTCTTACCACTGTTAAAAGGTAAACCAAGGCATAGTAAAAATTTTAAGAATTTATTTGAGCAAAAATCGATTTGAATCAGGCAGCACCAAAGGGGAAGTGGATATTAGTGCCACGTGAACACAGGAGCGAGACTTTTATAAAGGAGAAGCAGAAACAAAGTGAGGAAGGGATCTGATTGGCTGTTGCTTCAGCGGCTGCCTTATTTGGGAAAGCTTAGTTAGCAGGTCCTGATTGGCTGCCCTTAGGTTTTGATTTCTTAACCTTGAGGCATTTACAGGCTTGGGTTTGGTTTGCTTAAGTGGGCTGCTAAGGCAGTAGAGCCACCTCCGCCTAATGGCCTCCTTGTTTAATTAACTTAACTCCACCCTACCCACACCTCTCCAGCCCCACAGGGTAACCACTGTCCGAACAGTACCTTTGTCACAGATGTAGGTATGCTTAGACTGTACCTTGCTTAGCTTTGCTTTTGAGCTCTGTAAAAGTGAAGTTCTGTAAAAGCTGAAGCTCCAGCACTTTAGGCCACCTGATGCGAAGAGCTGACTCATTGGAAAAGATGCTGATGCTGGGAAAGATTGAGGGCAGGAGGAGAAAGGGGAGACAGAGGATGAGATGGTTGGATGGCATCAGCGACACAATGGACATGAATTTGAGTAAACTCTGTGAGATGGTGAAGGACAGGAAAGCCAGGTGTGCTGCAGTCTATGGGTTCACAGGACACTACTGAGCGACTAAACAATAACAGCAACAAAAAATGATGTACTCTGTTTGTGTGGTGTTCTGGGACTTTCTTTTTTATTTTTATTTTTCACTTAACATCAAGTTTTTAAGGCCCAGCTACACTGTAGCCATAGCCCCAGCATAGCTGCGGTTCATTTCACTTCTCTACAGTGTTCTTCAGCCAGCAAGTCATCATGCGAGTGTCCTTCTCCCACCAATAAATGACTGTGATTTCTACTAAGAACATGGTTGCTAGAACAGCCCTGTGCATGCCCTCTGGTTTGCGTATGTCAGAGTTTCTCTGGAGCATGTGCCTAGAATTGGGATGACTGGATTTGTATATACTGCATACCAATGCTCTGCCAGTTAAGGAAATGGCATTGCCAAGTTTGTGAATTTTAAAAAAAATCTTGTGTAGGTGTCTTCTGATTAAATAGGAAAATTAACTGTTACATAATTGTATGCATCAGTATTTTCTCCTTTTTTATAGCAGTTTTATGAAGATATAATTCATGAGCCATATGACTTACCTGTTTAAAATGTACAGTTCATTTTGTTTTTGTTAGTGTATTCATATATTAGAGAGGGCTTACCTGGTGGCTCAGAGGTTAAAGCGNTTACATAATTGTATGCATCAGTATTTTCTCCTTTTTTATAGCAGTTTTATGAAGATATAATTCATGAGCCATATGACTTACCTGTTTAAAATGTACAGTTCATTTTGTTTTTGTTAGTGTATTCATATATTAGAGAGGGCTTACCTGGTGGCTCAGAGGTTAAAGCGTCTGCCTGCAACGCGGGAGACCCGGGTTCGATCCCTGGGTCGGGAAGATCCCCTGGAGAAGGAAATGGCAACCCACTCCAGTATTCTTGCCTGGAGAATTCCATGGAGGGAGGAGCCTGGTAGGCTACAGTCCACAAGGTCACAAAGAGTCGGACACGACTGAGCTACTTCACTTCACTTCATAGAGTTGTGCTACCATCACTACAATCAGGTCTAGAGCATTTCATCACCCCAGAAAGAAACCCCACACCCACTGGCTGCCACGCCCCATCACGCCCTGGCTGCCCCAGCCCTAAGCATCAGCTAATCTACTTTCTGTCTCTACAGAGTTGCTTACTCTGGACATTTCACATGATGCAATGATAGAATGTGTGGTCTTTTCTGTGACTGACTGCTTTCCCGTTAACACAATGGTCCCCAACGTTTTTGACAGCAGGGACAGATTTCATGGAAGAGGAGGGGAGGGTGGTTTTGGGATATTCCAGCACATCACATTTACTGTGCACTTTGTTTCTATTCTTACTACCTTATGATATATAATGAAGTGACTGTACCACTCACCATAGTGCAGAATCAGTGGGAGCCCTGAGCTTGTTCTCCTGCACCTGGAGAGTCCCATCTGGGAGTGACAGGAAACAGTGACACCCGAAGTGTGTTGCCTGTGTCTTCTCTAGAATCTCGTGTTGGTCGTTGCCACTGCAGAAAACCTTGATTCACAAAGATGGGATACTGGAAATGGAAGCAGGCTTTTCAATGCTTTTGTGCAATCTCAGGATATTCCACCTTGACTTTAATCCAGAATGTATGGAGATTTGAAGTTGTCTCAAACATACTCTTTAGGCCACCGTCATTTGTGATTTCAAGCAGTTGATCTTCTAGCACAGATAAAGTCAGTTCATCTGGCTTATTCACAGGTGTGTGGCAGATCCATGCATACTCAGTCTGGGGATCTTTTATGGAAAATAAGGCTCAAACTCGTCCCTTTAAAAATCTCTGCTACTGTTTGAAACATCAAAAGTCCCAGTGTTCACTCGTCGGCCCCATAATTCCAGTTTGGCTTTGAATGCAGTCACTTCATCTGCCGGCTTGAGCACAGTTGTCACTCTTCCCTGAAGTGATAGATTGAGTTAGTTGAGCAGGTTGAATATGTCACAGAAGTAAGTAAGTTTTGTGACCCATTCTGTGTCACTGAAATGTGCTGCCAGTGGGGCTGCTTTTCTAAAAGAAATCTTTTCACAGTGTGGAGACCCACATTCAGAAGCAACCTCTTTGACACAAGTAGTGAAACCCACCAGACATTCAGTCATGGCAGCTACTCCATCCGAGCATATACAGACACAAAATGACCAATTCAGTGTTCCTGATATGTGCTCATTTAGAGGCTTAAATAGTTCTGCAGCTGTGGTGTTGACTGGCAACAAAAGTGCACATAACACAGTCTCCTGCACATCCTCCTGAAAATATCTCCCACAGAAACAGGCGTTGTCTTGTCAACACAGGTAGACTCATCAGACCTCTCTGCTGATGATAATCTGTATTTGTAACTGCTCCTCAGCACTAGCCTCACTACCTCAGCTCCATCTCAGATCAACAGGTGTTAAGATTCTCTTAAGAAGCAAGCAACCTAGATGTTTCACATGTGCAGTTCATAGTGGGCTTCATACTCCTGTAAGAATCCACTGCCACCACTGATCTGACAGAAGGTGGAGCTCAGGTGGTCATGCAAGTGATGGGGAGTGGCTGTAAATGCAGAAGAGGCTTCACTCGCTTGCTTGCTGCTCACCTCCTCCTGTGCAGCCTGCTCCTAACAGGCCACAGATGGGCACTAGTCCATGCCCTGAGAGTTGGAGACCCCTGCCATAGCGTGCTTTTAAGGTTCATTCATTTGAGTATGTCCCAGCACTTTATTCTTTTCATTTCCAAATAATATTCCAAATAATCCTCTGTTTGGATGTACCAGTATCTGGATATTTTATTCGTCTGTCAGTTGATGGACACAGGTTCTTTTTGCTCTGCTCTTTTGGCTCTTGTGAGTGACCCTGCTGTGGACATTTGTAAGTTTTGTGTGGAGCTATGCTTTTACTCCTTTAGGGTTATACGGAGGAGTGGAATTGCTGAGTCGTGTGATAGCTCTCTTTGACCTATTGAGAAGCCACTGGATTGCTTTCTAAAGTAGCTCCATCACTTTACAATCTCTCCAGCAGTGTATGAGTTTTCCAGTTTCTCCACATTCTCATCAACAACACTTGCTGTCATCCGTCTTTTGTATTGTACCCATTCTAGTGCTGTTGTGGTTGTGTTTTGCATTTTCCTGATGGCTGGTACTGTTGAGCATCTTTCCGTGGGCTTTTGGCCTCTTGCATGTCTTCTTCAGAGAAATATCTGTTGAGATCCTTTGTCCATTTATAATTGTTTTGTCTTTTATTATTGCACATTTTAGACACAAGTCCTTTACCAGGTATGTTATTTGCAAATACTTCCTCCCATTCTGGATTGTCTCTACATTTTCTTGATGGTGCCCTTTGCTGTACAAAGATTTTTTTTTCATCCAGTCTTTCATTCTCTGTCTTTTAATTGGTATATTTAGGCCATTCACATTTAAAATCATTGCTGATATCATTGGGTTAATATCATTTGTTCTTCCTGCTTTTTATACCTCCTCTAATTATAATGGAGCGTCTTAATAATTCTGTTTTATTTCCTCACATAACACACCAATTATACTTCTTTAAAGTATTTTTTTTTAGAGATTTCCTTAGAGTTCAGTATATATACTGTAAACTAGTTTATGTCCACCTTCAAATAGCTCTGTGCCATTTGAAAGGTAGTGTAGGCACCTTGTGATAGAATCTTCCCAGTTTCTCCTTCTTGGCCTGGTGATGCCAGTCTTCAGGGGGATTTCAAGAGCACTTCCTGTGCTCTTGTTGAAGAAGCCCCTCCATACCTGAGGTCAACAGTCTCTCCCATGCTATCCATCAGTGTTGCAGAGGGCAGCAGACGGCACTGTGGTCTTTCCTCTGGAATAGCCCCATCCCAGCACCCCAGAGCAGGTCAGGGCGTGTCGTCATTCCCTGGCAGTTGTGCTAGGCTCTGTATTGTGGAGCTGGGAAGTGAGCCAGGAGGTCCTTCAGGGGCACTGGACACACTGTCAGGCACACCCAGTCCATAAGCAGAATAGAACAGAATGTTGCCATCCCATCACCCCAGAGAGGTCCCTCGGGGGCACTGGACACACTTTCAGGTGGACCCACTCCTTGGACAGAATATAACAGAACACGTGGAAGGTTATGTCAGTTCAAGGCAGATCCTGTGGGCTAGGGTGGTATTTCAGGGATGTGGGACCAGTGTGGATACAGAGCTTGAGTCTGATGTCCGCAGGAGGTCTGGGTGTCCCCAGTGTACCCCAACCTGAGAGGGGTCTGAGGGCATGGGGGAAGGCCCTCACTCACGCCAGCTGCTCTTGTCCAGTCCTCCCCTGAAGGCAGCTCGTGTTCCTGTGGTCACCGAGGGGCTCTGGGTCTGGGCACTGGGATCCTGGGGACTCTGCTGCGTGGTGCTCAGTGGGCTTCAGCTTCCCCATGTCAAGGGGCTGCCCCTCTTTTCCTAGGTTCACGCCACCTCTGTCATCACCTCACCCCCTCCTGGCCTCCGTCAGCTGTGCCTGCCACCGGCCTTGACTTCAGAATCCTTGGTTCCCACTGAGAGGTGGTGGGTGGAGCAGCCCTGTCACTTGCCAGAGAGAGAGGACAGCTAGCTGGAGCCTGTAAGGGACGCCGCCCGGCCCCCAAGCACGCTCTCACCCCTTGGTGAGCAGTTTCCAGGAGACTGATCCTTTCACTTTTACCCACTGACACCGACAGCAGCAGGGACAACCCTTTTGGAGATGGAGATGAAAACCTCTGAGACGGGCCTGGTGGTTGGATGTGTGACCCCCCCCCCCACTCCCTGGAGACCCAGTGTCCATGAGTCTCGAGAACCACTGCCCCATGGGTGTACTTATTTCCAGCACCCTGACCTCCCCAGCCATCAGCTGTGGTTCTCTCTTGATGCTGATTGGCTGGTCTCGGCGACTGTAAACATGCCTTGCATGTCTGAGTTACCTGTTACAGGTCCCGGTGTGGGGAAAGCATTGTGTCGGTCTGTCTGGCCCTGTCTGGGCGGTTTACATCCCCTTGGCTGCTCTCTCTGTGCAGGCTCTGCTGGTGCACAGTAACTCCCCTAGGGCAGCTCCATGACCTTCGGGGCGGGCAGGGGTGTGGGCTGGGTCCAGAGGGACACAGGGACACATCCTTTGCTCACACTGGTGGGAGGGCTGCTTCAGTAGGTAAGTGAAGTCAGGTCTAGTTGCGACCAGTGTGTCTGATGGACCCACTTCTTCCCACCACCTTTCCCAGTCATTATTTCAAAGTGTTGTGGATTGTGATTTTTTTTTTCTTTTTGACTCTGGAACCTTAAAGTTGCACTCTGGGGTGCCACAGTGGCCTGCTGGTTCCCCACGTGTGTTCTTAGTTACTGATTTATAGCTTTTAATACCCTCCTCCCTCCCTCCACCACCGTGTGCTCTCTAAAGCCATAAGCAGAGTCCACCCGACTTTACAGGCTTTGCAGTCGCAGTTGTGAGGTTGCCAGGCACCTGTTCTCCCCAGGCCCCATGCACCTCCTGCACTTCATCCCATGTGTCAGTATGTGTAATCATGGATGCTCTGGATTTGTGTGTAACCCAGTGTCGTGGACTACCCTGAGTCCTACACGTGCACACACCCAGTCCCAGCAAGGTGGTTGTCTCAGTACTCTAGGAGTGTATACATAGCCCAATCTCAGGATCCCCTTTTGAGGGACTATTTTAGGATCACTTGCAGTAAGGACTGCTTTATGAGTCAGGCTCTCAGCAGGAGAAATTAGGGTACTGGGAGGAGGGTAAATTGATAGACTCACCTTTCCCTAGGTGTAGGTGGAGTTCAGAGAAACCACCTGGGACTGTTAACAACAGAATTGCTTTTATCCCACAGCCCCAAAGGGATAGAGTGGGAAGTGATGGAGCCTAGGAGGAGAGATGGCCTTGATCAGGTGCCTTGAAAAGAGCCACAACTTCCAGGGAGACACAGCAAGCTTAGGAGACCGTACAGGGAGAGCCAGGGGAGTAGCTCAGCCATGTTTACTCTCCTTCATCCCCCCTCTGCTCCCTTCCCAGGGTTTTCCAGGACCAAATCGCACCCTCAGCCAGAGGGCGCAGAGGTTGCTGACACAGTCCTTGTTCCCGGAGCAGAGAGCCAGGTGGAAGAGGTTGGAAAGGAGATGTAGGGAGCTAAATGGAAGCTATCTGACCCATTCCTACTTAGATCTAAAAGCTTTGGTTTGATGTCTCACACTTAAATACTTACTCTGTCTTGAACTTGTTTTTGATGTGAAGAAGGGATTTAACTCCCTCCACCCAGTCCCATATAAATTTCCAAGCACCGTCCCTCATTTTAATTGATGTTTCTGATAAATCAAGCACAGTATTTGCCTAGGTTTGTCTCTTTTCTGTTTCTTGGGTTAATTTGTCTGTCCCTGACCCAGTGCCTCATCACCTTTCTTGCTGAAGCTTTATAATAAAACTTGATGTCTTATCCTTTTCCAGGAATATCTAGGCTATTCTTGGGCTGTTGGGTCTAATATGTTGGCTTTGAATCAATTTGACAAGTTCCACAAAACAAATAAATCCTGTTTGAAATTTGCCAGAACTTTTATATAATATATAAATCTGTTAGATGTGGTTGTTGTATCTTTCTGATATGGGTCTTCCTGTCTGTGAACATGGTATGTCTATTTACGTCTCCTTTAATGTCTATTAGCAGAGTTTTGTAACTTTCTGTATATAAGACTTACATTCTTTTGTTCAGTGTATTGTTCAGTTCCTCAGTTGTGTCCGACTCTTTGCAACCCCGTGGACTGCAGTACACCAGGCTTTCCTGTCCTTCACCATCTCTTGGATCTTGCTCAAACTCATTTGCATTGAGTCAGTGATACCATCCAGCTATCTCATCCTCTGTCGTCCCCTTCTCCTCTTGTCTTCAGTCTTTCCCAGCATTAGGGTCTTTTCTAGTAGTTGATTCTTCACATCAGGTGGCCAAAGTATTGGAGCTTCAGCTTCAGCATCAGTCCTTCCAATGAATATTCAGGGTTGATTTCCTTTTGGATTGACTGGTTGGATCTCCTTGCAGTCCAAGGGACTCTCAAGAGTCTTCTCCAACACCACAGGTCAAAAGCATCAATTCTTCAGTCCTCAACCTTCTTTATGGTCCAACTTTCACATTCATATATGACTACTGGAAAAAACCGTAGCTTTAACTATATGGACCCTTTGTTGGCAAAGTAATGTCTCTGCTTTTTAATACACTGTCTAGGTTTGTCATTGCTTTTCTTCCAAGGAGCAAGCATCTTTTTAATTTCATGGCTGCAGTCACCATCTACAATGATTTTGGAGCCCAAGGAAATAAAATCTGTTACTATTTCCATTGTTTCTCTTCTATTTGCCATGAAGTGATGGGAGTGGATGCCATGATCTTAGTTTTGTGAATGTTGAGTTTTAAGCCAGCTTTTTCACTCTCTTTCACCCTCAGCAAGAGGCTCTTTGTTCCTCTTCACTTTCTGCCATAAGGGTGGTGTTATCTGCATATCTGAGGTTATTGGTGTTTCTCCTGGCAGTGTTGATTCCAGCCCAGCATTTCACATCATGTACTTTGCATATACATTAAACAAGCAGACAATATACAGCCTTGATCTACTCCTTTCTGATTTGGAACCAGTCCTTTGTTCCACGTCTGGTTCTAACTGTTGCTTTTTGATGTGCATACAGTTTTCTTAGGAAGCAGGTAAGATGGTCTGGTATTCCCATCTTTTGAAGAATTTTCCACAGTTTGTTGTGATGCACAGAGTCAAAAGCTTTAGCATACTCAATGAAGCAGAAGTAGATATTTTTTCTGGGATTCTCTGTTTTTTCTGTGATCCAACCGATGCTGGCAATTTGATCTCTGCTTCCTCTGCCTTTTCTAAATCCAGCTTGAACATCTGGAAGTTCTTGGCTCACGTACTGTTGAAGCCTGGCTTGGAGAATTTTGAGCATTACTTTGCTAGCATGTGAGGTGAGTACAGTTATGCGATTGTTTGAACATTCTTTGGCATTGCCCTTCTTTGGGATTGGAATGAAAACTGAACTTTTCCAGTCCTGTAGTCACTGCTGAGTTTTCTAAATTTACTGGCATATTGAGTGTAGCAGTTCAACAGCATCATCCTTTAGGATTTGAAGTAGCTTAACTGGAATTCCATCACCTCCAGTTGCTTTCTTTGTAGTGTTGCTTCCTAAGGCCTACTTGACTTTGCACTCCAAGATGTCTGGCTCTAGGTAAGTGATCACACCATTGTTCAGTGTATGGATACCTTAAATTTTCTCTATATAGGAATTGCACATTTTTTGTTAAATGTATGGTACCTCAAGTTTTCTAGCAGTTGTTGCTAAAAAAAAAATCACACAGTTGACTTTTTAAAAATATTGTTCTTATATCCAACCACCTTGCTGTAAACTCCTTTATTCTTTCTAGTAATTGGGAATGCTTTCAATATTTCCCTGTTAAGATGGATATTTGCTGTTTGTTTTTATAGATAGCTTTTTAGCAGGTTAAGGAATTTCCTTTCTCTTTCTAACTTGCTAAGAGCTTCTTATCATATGGGTGTTGAATTTTAGCAAAACTTCTCCTGTATCTCCTTTAATCTTGTTCATGTTAAGATTACATTTATTGATTTTATAATGTTAGAATACCCTTGCATTTCTCAGATAATCTAAACATGGTCACAGTGGATTCTTTTGTTTATGCTTTGCTCAATTTAGGTTTCCAATATTCTAGTTAAAAGTTTGCTTCTGTATTCATAAAAAAAAAATGAACCCATGATATATTCCTTTCTTACTGCCCTTGTTTGGTTTTAATATTAAAGATTTTAATATTAAAGATTTTCTGGCCTTACAAAATTTTATTCTTTTTCTATTCTCTGGAAGAGTTTATGGTAGACTGAGATGATTCACACCTTGATTTTGGTAGAACTTACCCATAAAACTGTATAGGCCTGTTTGTGTAATAGAAAACATTTTTTTAACTACTGCTCTGTTTCTTTAATGGAATGTCTGACATCCAGGGACTTGCTTATATTATTTCCATTTTCAAATTTGTTAGCTTAAGATCATTCATAGTGCTTCTTTATTATTTTTTAATTCTATGCTTTATTTGTAGTCATATGTCTCCTTTCATTTACAACATCACTTCTTTGTGTCTTCTCTCAGTTTTTCTTTGTTGATATTGCTGTGAGTTTGCCCTTCTTCCTAGATTTTGGCCTTGTTTATTCTCTTTATTATAAATTTATTTTCTCTTTTTGCAGAATTCTGCTCCTAACTTTATAATTTTCTCCTATGGTTTATTTATTTAGTTAATCAATAGTTTTAGTTAGAATCTCATTAATTTTCAGTGTGTCTGCTTCTAATATGAGCACCTAAGGTATACATTTCCCTCCCACTGCCTTGTTCACGATGCTTATAAAGTTGTTGTATGTAGTATATTCACTGATCTCCTTCTTTGCATTTTTAAATTCCCATTATGATGTTTTCTTTGACCCATGAGTCATATGAACATGTTTGTTAATTTCTGAGTGTGTGGATTTTTTGACTCCCTCTTCACCTTGCTGATGTTGCTCTTAATTCCATCAGACACTGTATTGTCTTGGAGATCAGTTTTTGGATGCTGTGGGGGACCTGCTTCTAGCCCTGGTCCTGGGTCAGGTTTTGATAAGGTTCTGTGTGTCTGGAAAGAATGCTGTCCACTGTTGTTGGGGTGGAGTTTTGGGTCCTATGGACCCTCTATGTCTCTGTTGCCTTTTTGTCCTGTTCTCCGGGGAATTTTCTGTGCCTCACAGCCTCTGCAGTCGGGCATGTCCAGGAGGAACAGGTTTGGGCTGGCCCCAGAGGATGAGGAGGGTCCTATCCAATGGAGGAGGAGGGCCTGGACGAGGGAGCAGCATGGATAGTGGTGGGACAAGGCCACAGAGTGGTGTAGACTCTGAGGGAGGGCAGAGGGGAGGGGCCAGCACCAGAGAGTTTGGGCAAGGCCCTTCACAGAAGAGAGGCACGGGAGAGTTGTCTGAGGGGTCAGAGGGGCCCACAGAAGGGAGGCAGCCAAGGGCTGAGCTGGGGGGGGCGGGTCTGGCTCTGGGGCGTGTGCTCTGGTTACTGAGATGCCTGGTAGTGCTCAGGGTCTTCTTAGGTGACAGCCTGACCACTCGGTCAGGGGGCTGGAAAGGCAGGAGTCGCCAGAGGTAGGGTTCTGAGGGCAGTGATTGAAACAGCAGGCCTAGAGGACCAGGTGGGACAGGTGGGCCAGTGACCAGGAGCATCCAGGTTGTGGTGGACTGGTGGGGAGAGCTGTGGTGAAGGAGGGATTTGGGTGTGGGGGCCTGGCAGGGGCGTGCCCACTGTGGCTGGAATTGCAGGGTGTCTGGGAGAGATGAGGGGAGTTCTGAGGCCAGGGTGTCAGGAGGGTTGTTTATCAGGTCATCAAAGTCCTCTGTCAGTGGCACAGTGGTAAGGAAAGAAGAGGGGAAACCCCGTGACGGTGGCCACCCCGGGAGCACAGGGGTGGCAGGTAGGTGGACCTGGGCGGGGGGGGAAAGCTCCCAGGAGTGTCCTGTCCTGGGAGGCTACCCATGATCACACTGCTGACTGTCCAACCTTACTGTTTCTGAGGTCAGAAGGAGAGCTGTGAACACTTAGGCTGGACACCAGAACTGAGAATACCAGGACACACTGCTGACTGGGGGCTCCCAGGCAAGTGGGAGCTTTCAGCTGAGACTAAGACATGGTATACAGATACACCACATGGATGGCGGAGTGTTTTGTTTGTTTGTTTGAGGCTTTTTAAAAAAGTGATCACTTATGGTAAAATACATGCAACATAAAATGCACCATTTTCACCATTTTTCAGTGGACATTCCAATGGCATTGGGTATACTGACAGAGCTCCTCCTGTTGCAAAACTGAAAATCTGTGTCTGTTAAAACTAATGGACCACCAGGAAATTCCCTCGTTTAAAAATAATAATAGGGATTCCCAAGGGATCAGTGAGAGGACTTAGTAGGGGCTGCATGAGACTCTGTCCTTGTCACTGGGGTTAAACACAGTAGAGCCCACAGGGGCTCACTTTAGGCTGCTGGGTCTGTTTCTCATGGGGAGATGCCCTGAGAGGAGTACCACTGTGAGAACAGAGCAGGGCAGGCCCTGGAAGTGGGGGGTGGTCTCTAGAGGGGCCCAGGGGTGCATGTAGCCCCCTAGTTATATTTTATTTGATCTAGAATGGTTTCAGAAAATTGGAATAATTACTAACTAGTTACTAACTTTAAACTTTGGGAGGTTCAGTTCAGTTCAATTCAGTTGCTCAGTCATGTCTGACTCTTTGCAACCCCATGAACCGCAGCACGCCAGGCCTCCCAGTCCATCATCAGCGTCCAGGGTCCACCCAAACCCGTGTCCATTGAGTCGGTGATGCCATCCAACCATCTCATCCTCTGTCGTCCCCTTCTCCTCCTGCCCTCAATCTTTTCCAGCATCAGGGTCTTTTCAAATGAGTCAGCTCTTCGCATCAGGTGGCCAAAGTATTGGAGTTTCAGCTTCAGCATCAGTCCTTCCAATGAACACCCAGGACTGATCTCCTTTAGGATGGACTGGTTGGATCTCCTTGCTGTACAAAGGACTCTCAAGAGTCTTCTCTAACACCACAGTTCAAAAGCATCAATTCTTTGGTGCTCAGCTTTCTTTACAGTTCAACTCTCACATCCATACATGACCACTGGAAAAACCATAGCCTTGACTAGACGGACCTTTGTTGGCAAAGTAATGTCTCTGCTTTTAACATGCTGCCTAGGTTGGTTATTTAAACATTGGGAGGAACTCTGCTCAATATTCTGTAGTAACCTAAATGTGAAAAGAATTTGAAAAAGGATAGATACATGTGTGCGTGTGGATGGTTATATCTGAATCGCTTTGCAGTACACCTCAAACTAATTAACACAGCATATAAATTAACTATACACCAATATAAAATAAAAATGTAAAAAATTAAATTTGGCGATATTTCAGATAGAAATTTGTTTCCAGCATCTCTTTTTAAATGAGTTTTATTATAACAAAGTTTATTATAATATTTAAAAATTATTAAATAATTTAAAAAATTAAAAAGTTATTATAAAGTATTATAAGAGTTGCATTTTAAAGTTGAACATTATATGTCAGCTTATTGGTAGGAGCAATAAATTCAGTACTACCTACTTTTTTATAATTTTTAATTTTTTAGTTGAAGTATATGAGGTACAGTCCACGAGATCACAATGAGTAGGACATGACTGAATGACTAAAAGACAACAACAGTAGTTAATTTACAATATTGTATTAGTTTCAGCTATACAGCAAGGTGATTCACTTTTAATATTTATATGTATATTACTTATAGCATATATAATACATATATATGTTCAGATTCTTTTCCTTTATAGTTTATTACAAGATATTCATATAGTTCCCTGGGCAATGGTGCAGGTCCTTGTTATTTATCCATTTTATATATAGTAGTGTGTATGTGTTGATCCCAAGGCCCTCCATCAGCTTCTCTTGAAAAACAGGAGAGCTGGTCCCTTCCCCACAGGGAGGCAAAGAGGAAGTGTGACCCAAAGGGTCATGTTAGATCCTGTCGGGTCTCAGGACAGATGTTCTCTGTGCCTCAACTTGGCTCTCTCTTCCCCAGTGGGGCTAGGTATCACCCTCCCAGAGGATTTGCCCATCATCCTCTGGGAGGGGCAGGTCCTCGCTGCTGATCTGGCTCTGGAAGAGAAGCTGCTGGGCCTGGGGGCACATCAGTCTTTGGGCACCCTGTTCCCACTCAGGGGATGTGCCATCTGTCTGCCAGTAAGAGTGTGGAGGTGCCAATTCTCAGCTCCAGTGAGGGACCATAAATCAGACAGTACCACATAGAACTAATGCGTGCACCTCACTCAGAGCTTGTCTTACAGACTTGGTCACATGAGTGATGACAGAGGCATAAATTCACCTCACAGAGCTGAAAAAAGTGACTCAGCCTAGAATCAACTGTATATTCCAACCTCATTCTCTACACATGGATGAAAAAGGAACAAGAAGGAAGTCTCTCTCAGGGACTTGAAACGCCCTGAGAATGGCCAGATGGGGTGGGCAGTGCGGCCCTGGCGCAGGCCTGGCCAGTAGGCGGGGCACTGTTCACTCTGGCTTTGTTGGCTCTGTCGAGGTGGGAGTGTTTTCCCCATGGGGACCACTGATAAAGAAATATGTGTGTGTGTTTTTAATTGAAATTAAAGAGCAAATGGGATTTGTTATCTGGCTTTGTGACTGACTTTGTTGCAATCCATTTTCCCTCCAAAGTGAGATACATATTACTTCTTAACAGAAATAATAGGGAAAAAGCTACCTGAACAACAGCCTGCCCTGTGTCAGGCCCTGGGCAGTCATCTCACATGTGTCCTGAATCATTTATCCTCCCAGCAACCGTAGGGTGGGGTGGGGGGTTAGGGAGGGGTGCTGTCATCCCTGCTGCCTAGTAAGGGAAATGACAGCAAAGAGAAATTAAGCAACTTGCCTGAAGTTTCTTCAATGAAATGGAGAACCTGGCCCTTAGATCCAGGCAGCCTGGCTCCAAGGCTGCAGTCACTGCGTGGAGTCTCTCCCCTGCCCTGAGTTCCATGCTAGGCAGTGACCAGAGTCCCTTTGCTGTCACTTCCCTGCCCTGGCCCCATCTTGCCCCGTTTTTCCTCGGAATCCTAGTGAAGAAGTTCTCCCCACTAGCAGGATACCAGCATGCCAAAGCATGGGCCTCTTTTCTCTGTAGGAGCATCGGGCCGCCTGTTGCTCAGAGTCTGTGATCTGAGTACCAGCCTTGCAGAAGAGCCTCCACTGGGCCTCCCTCGCCTGTCCTGAGCTGCTCACTTCTGTAGATCTCCTCCCGGAGGCAGGTCCCAGACACCGTGACCCAGCTTGAGACCTGCCTGGAGCCTTGTGAGGAGAGTAGAGGTGTGAGTGGACAGGTATCCAGCAGCCGCATGGGTGTCCCGGGCATAGAGAACACGGGGTGCTGTTGTGGGAGGGCATCCTCAGCCCTGCTCACAAGTCGCTGGCAGACAGTCATGTGTGTTGACTTTGTGAATCGTGGGCGGAGGTGAGAGGGCAGACAGAACAGGGTGATCTGTTTCCTCTCTCTTTTCCTTTTACACACTGACTTCTTGCCTATAAATGAGTGCTTTTGAAGTTTTACTTTGAATATGAAAGTTCTGTTGGGATTTTTTTATGGCCACACATTCCATAAACCATCATGTTAGCATGAAAGGGACTGAGAGACGCTGGTCCAGCGCCTCCTCAGAGGGTGGAGTCAAACCAGGGCAGAGACAGGCAGCCCCCACAGCCCACAACCGGAGATGCCGCAGCTGCATGGACAGTCACAGCATCACAGCAAAAGGCCTGATGGGGAGAGCCGCATGAGGCCCTGCTCTAGTTTGTAAACCAGGACATGCTGTGTGGCTGGGAAAGGGCCCTCCAGGTGGGTGTTGGTGGAGCTGGGGCAGCTGCCCCCCCAGGGGACTCTTCACTGTGAGTCACAGGTGTGGGGTTGAGTCCTGAAGCCAAACAACAGTGCATGGCTCTCTTCCTGTGCACACTGTGGAGTTTGGGCACTCATGTGCTTTTGCTGAAGGCTTCCCTGGTGATTCAGAGGTAAAGAACCCAACTGCAGTGCAGGAGACACAGGTTTGATCCCTGGGTTGGGAAGATCCCCTGGAGGATGGCATGGCAACCCCCTCCAGTATTGTTGCCTGGAGAATCCCATGGACAGAGGAGCCTGGCAGACTACATGAGCTTGCAGAGTCAGACACTACTGAAGTGACTGACGCACTCATGTGCTTGTGCTGAAGGTTTCTTAGCTCTGTGAAATACAAGCCTCATGTCTGAGCGGGGTCAGCCCCCATACCCCCAAGAGGCCAGCTTCCAGGATAGGCCTGAGCTGCATGGTTAGCAGACCCCCAAGGACAGGCATCAGGAGTTAAGGGATATTGGATCAGGTGAATGTGGGCTGTCTCCATGGGTATGGCTGTCCCCTCCCGGGTGTCTCTTTTCCCTTTAGTGGAAGCCATGTAATAGAGAGGTTTGCAGGACTGGGATGAGTGGCCTGGAGCCCAGAGTAGTTGGTAATCACACCCGGGCAGTGTTGCTGGGCTCTGTCCTGTCCTGGGCGGGCTGCACCTCCCCTCCTTGGGTCTCCAGTGCTGCTGTCCCTGGGGCTAGGGGTGCCCAGCACCCAGAGTGACCCCGGAGAGAAGTCAGTTTTAGGAAAGGTGGGACAGGAACATAGAGGAGACATTTTTTCTGTAATTGCAGTAAAATATACATAATAAAATTTACCATATTAACCATTTTTAAGTGAACTGTTCAGTGACATCAAGTACACTCACATTGTGGTGCAACCATCACCCCCATCATTTCCAGAACTTTCTCAACTTCCAGAAATGAAACTCTGTCCCTCCCCTGGCCCCTGACTCCCACTGTCACTGTCTCTGTGATTGTGACTTGTCTGCTGCCCCCATGGGGTCACACAGGACTGTCCTGTGTGCGTCTTGTCTCATTGAGTGTCACGTCCTCGAGGTTCACCCATGCTGTTGCAGATGTCAGAGCTACTTTCCTTTCTGAGACTGAGTGATAGTCCCTGCGGGCATGGACTGCACCTTATTATCGCTTCATCCATCCATGGGCACTGGAGTTGCCTCCTTCTCTTGGCTTCTGTGAACATTACTGTTCACATGTCTGTTGGAATCCCTGCTTTCTCTTCTTTGGGGTATTGAAGTGATGTATTTTTAAAGTGAATATTTTAAAGATTAATTTCTTCAAAACACTTTTTAATTTCCCTTAGGATAATTCCTCTCAAGTGAGAGTTTCAGATATTAAACTTTGAGTCTTAAACATTTCTCTCACAAGGACAGAAATCTTCTTTATCAAATCTTGTAGCCTTCTCACCCGCCTCCGTCAGGTAACCCTAGGCTGCAGCTTGGTGCTGGCCCTTCTTTCTGGGGAGCCCGGGAGGGGGCCAGTAGGACCAGGTGGGCCTTCCCTGGTTTCTTTGCTCAGGGCATCCCAGCACTGACCACCCCCCAAGCCCACACCACCCCGAGTGCTGTGCGGCCATTGTGCTGAAGGTTGCTGGTATCATCTTCTCCACTCACATGCTGAGGTTCTCTCTACTGAGAGCAGTGTGGGCATGTGTGTCCCAGGCTCTCTTACCTAGAGACGCGACCCTCTGGGGTGAGGCTGTCCCCATATGTCTTCCATGCTCAGCAAAGAAAAGGCATGTGCTAGCATGAGGAGAGCGCAATCCCCTGTCACGAGGATGGTGGGCTACCTGCAGCGGCAAGCAGTTGCAGGTGGGCCACATAACGGGGCTCACATTCATCGGTAGTTGCCAGTGAGGTGCTGAAAACTTGCAGGAGCTGAGGTAGGATCGGGATGCTGGCCTCCTTGTAGGAGTTCCAGGTCCCCCTCCCAGTCAGGGATCCCTCTCCCTGCTGGAGACCACGCACTGCAGAGCAGTCAGCAGGCAGCAGGGACATGGGGTGAACCCAGCCTCACCCTCACCATCAAGTCAACTTCATGGAGTTGGGAGGTGGTCGAGCTTAGAAATGGGATAAATGACTAATTCTGGAAGTCATAAAGATACCTTTAAAGAGTAATGGGTTTAAGATGAAAATCTTCAGAAAGGCCGTGCAGTTTTGCAGACGTCTCTCTGTGGATGTAAAAGGTGTAGCTTGATTTGTACATTAACCATTCTCGTCTGAAACAGGACCGTTCAGCTTGGTGACTTTAGGGAAGAGAAAATGAAGTCTGTTAAGTAAAAATTAATGGTTTTTCAGGAATTTGTAGGAAGTCGAGCAGCTTAATGACATGCTTTGGGTGGATGCGTTTTGAAGAAAGCAATTTGAGCAGACTAGGAAATTGTGCAATAACCTTAACTTGGGTCAGAATTGTAATTACTGCAGTAACAGAGTGTCGCTGTGTGTCTCTGTGACCAAAATGGGAAGCAGGATTTTTTAAAAACGCTTTTAAAACTAACAACAACTTGCCCATTCTCTCTCTCTGGACTTCCTTCATTATAAATACCAGGTAACCCAGTGCTGGCTAAATATAGGTTCAGTGGCCATCTCTGTTTATGACTTTCTTTAGGCGGAAGTTACCAGCACAAGGCCAGATTAATTTGGTGTGTAGGTTTTTATAGGCTCTAATTAGTTATGTTTTTCTTGAGCAGACCAACTGGGATCAGTAACATTATATAACTGAACTCTGACGCCCGAGACTTTCAAACACAGACGCCTCTCTCAGAGCTAGGGCTCCTGGGAGATGTGGACCCGGCGGCCTGGTGGCCAGCCCACTACAGCTGTGAGCAGCCGGGCTCAGAACATCTGTTTCCAGCCAGGAGCAGCTCCAGGAGTGATAAACTGAATACTTTCTTGCAAAGTCAGAAGCCTCATCTGCAACCCATTGGTTTCTGCATCCTTGAGATTTGACATGGCACGACTACTTATCAGCTGTCCCCTGAGGCAGATTCCACTGTGCTGGCCTAGGAGGAGGTGGGGCAGCCAGGGACAGAGCAGAATGTGCACTTGACCAGCCTCCCTACCTCATGGCTTGACAGCCCTGCACCTGCATCTGAGTGTCTGATGTCACGGCCATTGGAGGCCTGAGTGGGTGGTGGACCTTTGGAGCCATGGAATGTCATCTAGGGTGGACCCAGGATGCTCATCAATGACTTTGCTGCACAGCAGACTTGATAAATGACTCGGGGCCCTCTTCTGTTCTCGAAGCTCTGCAGAAACCGCCAAGTCATCTCCTTTTCCTCTGGGAAGGCAGGGTGCGCCCCCCTGGCAGCACCCCAGATCCTGCCACCTCACACCTGCCCTGCATAAACAGGGAGGTGACATGAAGCTAGCCATGCTTACACTGATAGGAAAAGAAGAACAGGAGGGGCTCTTCCTGTAAGCACCTCGGCCCAGGCCTCCCTCCCCATCACACTCGGCCCCTGCCCCTTCTTCACTAGGCTTCACAAGCTGTTGCTGCCCTCCCCCAACCCGTGGTCGCCTGGATGCTTCCTCTCCGTGGAGCACCACCACCTGCCTTCCAGTCCCGCGACCTTTGGAATGGACATTAGAGGAGCCACCCTGGGCCTCACCCAGCCACTCAGCTAGTGGGTAGTCTTCCTGCATCCACAGCCTCAGGACTGTCCTGGGAAGGGGGCTAGAGAGCCCAAAGGCCAGACAGCTGGGAGGCCCAAGGTCTTGGTCATTGCCACACTGGACAGCTCTGTGTGTGTGGACAGAAAGATGTATGTCCTTCCAGTGTGACTCAAGGTCTGTTCACCAAACATTTCTTAACCTCCTGCTGTGTACCAGATGCTACCAGTACCTGTGGTTTATACAGATGACAGTTCCTGCCTTTGAGGAGCTTATCTTGGAGGAAGGGACAGAAGATGGGCTATAATGGGCACATGTAGGCACACTCAGCCCTGGAAGGTCCAGGAGGGCTTCCTGGAGGCCGTGACAGCTGAGGTGATGGTTAAAATCAGAGCAGGAGGTAGACTTGGTGTGAGATGGCTGTGAGCAGGCTTGGGGGTGTGAAAGCAAGCAAGGGTCCCTCACACATGGCAACATCACTAGAGAACAGGGGTGATGCTGGCGAGGCCAGGCCTGTGCCAGAGGGAGAGCTGACCTGGCTTGGTCAAGGAGACATGCGTGTACCCTGTGAGGGGCCCATGGGCTTCTGCTCCTCCAGGAGGCGGGGATGGCGGTGTGGTGGAGACTGTGATCGAGGCTAGGAGGCAGTAGGGCCCTGCCCCATGGTGAGGGCAACAGGGAGCCGCCAGACTTGAGAACCCTTCAGGCTGTCACTCTTGGAGGGCTTAGTGAACATGCCTGCCCAGCTCAGGCATATTCACTAGGAGGAGGGACCTTCACCCAGAGGAGGGACTCCTCAGGAGGAGGGGATCTGGTGAAGGTGAGGACAGCAAGATGGTGCTGAGTTCAGGGAGATGCTCTGATTGTGGGGGTCAGTGCAGCCTTCCCAGCTCAGCATGCTGGGTGGGGCTGGGGGTCCGGTGGGGCCAGTGGGGAAGGGCCAGGCAAGAAGCGGAAGGGCCTTCTCCTAGGAAGAGCTGTCCTCAGGGTGGGGCACGACCCTCAGCTGAAGCTCAGTGCCTCCTGGAGGTGGTCCAGACCTCGACAACCAGAACCTCCATGTGGGGGCAGGCCCAGCCACAATGAGTTTGCTCCTGTTTGCATGCCAGGCTTCCCTGTCATTCACTATCTCCCAGAGTTTGCTCAAATTCATGTTCACTGAGTTGGTGATGCTATCTAACCATCTCATCCTCTGTCATCCCCTTCTACCGTCAGTCTTTCACAACATTAGGGTCTTTTCCATTGAGTTGGCCCTTGCATTGGGTGGCCAAAGTATTGGAGCTTCAACATCAGTCCTTCCAGTGAGTACTCAAGGTTGATTTCCTATAGGATTGACTGTTTTGCTCTCCCTGAAGTCTGAGGGACACTCAGGAATCTTCTCTAGCACCACAGTTGGAAAGCATCAGTTTTTTGGCACTCAGCCTTCTTTATGGTCCAACTCTCTCATCCTTACATGACTACTGGAAAAAGCATAGCTTTGACTATACGGACCTTTGTTAGCAAAGTGATGTGATGTCTTTGCTTTTTAGTATGCTGTCCAGGTTTGTCATAGCTTTCCTTGCAAGGAGCAAGCATCTTCTGATTTCATGCCTACAGTCACCAAATGTAAGTACACACAAATCTGAATGTACAACATGCATGTATATATACACATTCTCACATCCGTGCACACATGCAGTCATAATCTACATAGGTACGTATATAAATACACAGGAACCCATTTCTATGCCCATCCATCCACAGAAACACCCATCAGAGGTGTTCATGGGCCACAATGGTCTCTCTCCAGGTTCCTGCACTGGTAGGAAGGAGAGAGAACCTCACGAGGCCCTGGGCTGCTGTGAACAATGTGTGGCCAGGGACCAGGTGGGGTGAGTGGGGTCACCATGGCAACAGCACTGCAGATATGTCCAGAGGCAGAAGGGTGATGGTTAGGGACGTGAACTTGGATTCACCTCTTGACTGTGCTGCGTGCAGTGAGGGGGCATTTCTGAACCACTCAGAACCTCCGTCTCCCCATCTACACCATGAAAGTGAAGATGGCACCTGCCTTGTAAGGCTTCTGTGAGGCTCAGGTTGTGTTGTCTCAGCTGGAGGCCTGGAACAGGGGGCTGCCCTGTTCTGAACCAGGAGCCCCAACAAAAATTAGGAGCCTTGGGAGCTGCACAAAGAAGGAGAAGACAGGACTTGCTGTTCCCTGCTCTTTCTCTGCCTGTTTACCATCTGTATTTTGCACTGAGGACATGTGGAACTAGGTCTCTAAAGTGCCTCATGGAGGGTCCCAGTTGGGAAGCACATCCAGCTCTTCACTGTGGGTTCTCTGATCCCATTGCTTTCAGTGTTCTGGCTTAGAATACTTAGCCAGGGTTTTAATGATGTTACCAATTTTATCAACTGTGTATAATTACATACCAGTGTTGAGTAAAGAGACATGGGCCTCACACACTCAGTGGATTGTTCATTTTCTGGCGGGTGCAGCAGGCTAAGAGAACAGCTCTGATTAACCTATTGTGGAAATAATACAGATGAGAAAGAGAAAAGCATTTACACAAATTTTATGTTGTGACCAACACCTACCCACCCCTGCCAGAATTTTAAAAAAACTTAACAAAATCATCTCACAGACTGGAGATTGGATTCACTGAGGCAGAGTAGATTGAGGTTCTGGGGGCTCAGTGCTGGCAAGGGCTGGTCGGCAGCTGGAGAGAATGGGAAGAGAGGGAGAAGACTGCCTGGGCACTTGGGCAGCAGGATTCTGCAGCAGCCACCGCCCCCGTGTCAGTTGAGCAGGTGGCTCAGCCACTGGCCAGGGAGGTGGTGTGCAGAGCACGGGCAGGCGTGCCGGCTAGGGCACAGTGTCTGGGACGGCAGCACTGTGGAGCTGGGACAAGTGCCCATATTAATGTCAGTGCAGAAATCAATGAAAATAAGGGCCTCTTCTTACCCTTGGGGTTGCCCTGCATTTAAGGTGTCTTTTGTGCCCCCTGCCCCCGCCACTTCTCTGTCTGTTCTTCTGACTCCACCTCTTGTTGGTCTGACCCTGAGGCTGTACCAGTAGTGCTGCAGTGATCCTGAGCCCTAACCCACGTGCCTGTGTGTCATTCAGTGTGAGGCTGTTGCCTGTTTGTCTGGGCACAGTGGGGAGAGTCTGAACGTAATGCTGGGCTTAGCCTCCTTGGCTTCAATTTTCTCATCTGTGAAGTGGGGCCATCTCTGTGGCTCCTCCCTGACCCCTATCTGTGAGGCCAGGGGCAGTCAACTGTCCATGTGTTTACCCCAGCCAGTGGCCACATCCCCAGTGTCTTGCCCTCCCATCCTCCTATTTCATGAAGGCCCTGGTGAGCTTGAGGGACAGTGCCCTGAGGGAGAGGCCGTAATCCGGGTGGGGAAGGTCACTGCGTGGGGGGGCGGGGGCGAGTCAAGGGACAGGAAACAGCCACGTGGTGAATGCTGCATCCTCCATGCTGGGTCATGTCTCGCTTCAGGCAGGGACATGAAGGGAAGCAGAGCTTCCCGCTCTGCTGGCTCTTGATCCTTTCTGACCTTCTTCCCATCGTGGAAACATCATACTCCTAAGCAGTCCTGATGCTGGGGAGCGTGAGTCAGATGGGAGTGACCGGGTCACTGGACAAGGATGGTGCCTGGAGAGGAGGCAGCTCTGTGACTAGATAAGATGCTGAAGGCGCTGACCTCCTAAGCAGAACCCCTCAGTGTGGGGACTGGTGGTCTGGCCTCAGACTGGTGGACCTCTACCCCAGACACAGCCTGCAGCAAATGCTAGAGTTTCAGGTTGACAGGCCTTCTCTGTAAGCTCCGCACATGGCCTGTTCTAGGCGAAGGGGCACGGGTCCCTGTGGCAGCCACTGGGCTCGCCATCATGGTGTAGGGGCAGCCGTGGGCAGGATCCCCAGGGAAGCTTTACTCACAGAAATAGGAGCTGTGTGTACATCGTAGGATGGAAACCAGGGTCACCAACAGACACGGCAGTCAGAGCAGTCAGGAGGTGGAAGCAGCCCAAGTGCCCATCAGTGGGCTAATAGGCAAGCGATGATGGCGTATGACCACCATAGAGTGTGGTTCAGCCTGAAAGATGGAGGGAGTTCTGACACCTGTGGCAACTGGGGTGAACCTGGATATCATGTTAGGGCAGCAAACCCGTCACAGAAGGGCCAGTGGTTCCCCTGAGACAGCCAGAGTTGTCAGGTTCACAGAGACAGAGCAGATATTCCATGCCCTGTCTGCCCTCTGTTTGCCTGTTTGCAAATCTTTCATCTCGAGGAAGGACGGTTTCTGCTCCCCATGCCCACACACTACTCCAGGAGGACCCAGAGGGTGGGAGTTCACATATAATGGGGGCAGGGTTTCAGTTTGGAAAGATGAGAAGGTTCCCAAGATGATGATAGTGATGATTGCATGACAGTGTGAACGTGCCTGGTGTCCCGAACTATAGATATTTAAACACTGTGACAGTGGTAAACGTTATGTCTGTTCCGTGTGCTGAGTCACTTCAGTCGTGTCCAACTCTTTGCAAACCCATGGATTGTAGCCCACCAGGCTCCTCTACCCATGGGATTCTCCAGGCAAGAATACTGGAGTGGGTCGCCATTTCCTCCTCCAGGGGATCTTCCCAACCCAGGGATCGAACCTGTGTTTCTTACGTCTCCCACATTGGCAGGTGGGTTCTTTACCAGTAGCACCACCTGGAAAGCCCTCTGTCTGTTTTACCACAATTTAAGAAGCTAACACAATAAGCAGGAGATATATCATTTGCCTGTGGTCCGTCCTTTGCACACTGCCGCTCTTGAGTGGGTAAAGATGTGGTTGACCACACGGCATGTCCTTAGGCTTCAGGATGTCACGTCCATCCAGGCGAAGGTGGTGCCAGGGCCTCTCCCAGTGTCAGGACTCCCTCCTCAGCATCTGGCCCTGTCTCCTCCCTCCTCCCTCTTCCTGCCTTCACAGTCTCTCCAGGGTCAGGCAGCCCTCTGTCCCATGCCCTGTCTGCCCTCTGTTTGCCTGTTCACAAATCTTTCATCTCAAGGAAGGGCGAGTTCTGCTCCCCATGCCTGCACTCTGCTCTAGGAGGGCCCAGAGGGTATACAGATGCACACAGAACCCTGGGAGGATCTGGGTGGCAACTGTCAGAGTTCCCAATAGCCAGTGACCTGACTCACTCCCCTTTTTCCTGAATCAGATTCCAGCTTCTGCACCTGGCGTTGTCAGGATGGGAGGGTGTCCTTGACTAGTGTCCCCTTCCCCCCTGCACCTTACCCAGATCTTTATCGTCCATACTAGGCTGCAGATAAGGTCCCAAAACAGATGTGGCATTTCCCGTTGCTGTCCCTGGGGCAGTTTGTCTGGTCAGCACCATGGGAGCCATCTGTTCTTCCCTGGGATTGCTCAGTGGAAATGACTCTCCTCAGTGCAGACCATTTGAGCCCTGCTCAGGGTGGAGCTGGACAGGGGCAGCGTCACGGGCCTGCACGGCCTGGGGACTGGGAGAGATTCCAGAGAAGCCGGGCTGCTCCAGGGCCAGGTGCTGCCCTGAGTGGCGTCCAGAGCTACCCTAATGCGGGCCTACTTAGGATCTGTGAGTGCATGCCCAGTCGTGTCTGCCTCTTTGTGACCCCGTGAACTTTGTGACCCCATGGACTATAGTTCACCAGGCTCCTCTGTCAATGGAATTTTCCAGGCAAGAATACTGGAGTGGTTGCCATTTCTTCCTCCAGGGGATCTTCCCAAACCAGGGATCTAAAGTGCATCTCTTGTATGTCCTACATTGACAGGTGAATTCTTTACCACCTTTCTACCTGAGAAGCCCAGTGCTTAGAGTTGGCAGCTCTGAAATTAATCCCTCCCCTTGCCAGCACATTGGATTCAGCTCTTAGTTTCTCCATGTCCCGAGTGGAAATTGATTGGAACACCTGCAGTTAAAAGACCCAAAGTTGTGATACATCTCCCAGGGATGGTGGCCGCTTATAAGCAAACATGTGGATTAAACATTCAGTTCAGTTCAGTTCAGTCGCTAAGTCGTGTCCGACTCTTTGCGACCCCATGAACTGCAGCACGCCAGGCCTCCCTGTCCATCACCATCTCCCGGAGTTCACTCAAACTCACATCCATCGAGTTGGTGATGCCATCCAGCCATCTCATCCTTTGTCGTCCCCTTTTCCTCCTGCCCCCAATCCCTCCCAGCATCAGAGTCTTTTCCAATGAGTCAACTCTTCGCATGAGGTGGCCAAAGTACTGGAGTTTCAGCTTTAGCACCATTCCTTCCAAAGAACACCCAGGGCTGATCTCCTTTAGAATGGATTGGTTGGATCTCCTTGCAGTCCAAGGGACTCTCAAGAATCTTCTCCAACACCACAGTTCAAAAGCATCAATTCTTTGGCACTCAGCTTTCTTCACAGTCCAACTCTCACATCCATACATGACCACTGGAAAAACCATAGCCTTGACTAGATGGACCTTTGTTGGCAAAGTAATGTCTCTGCTTAAATATTGCTGTATGTTAAAGCTGCATTATTGTTAAATAACAGCTTGGCTTGCTCTAGGAGGAACCCTTTGACAGACATAACAATTAACTTCAGTGAAAAAGTGAGTGGTTAACTGTAGGAGGAGAAATAAGAGTGCTTCTATGCAAAACGGGGCAGAAATAATGAGGTTTATGATGGTTGAAAAATGCGTGAAGTAGAAAATGAACCAAGAGTCATAATTGCAGAAAACCATGTATAGAGCACTCCTGACTGCCAGGTACTTTGCTGGCTCTTTATATGTGAAGAGCTGTGCCTGACTCTGTATATGTGTGTGCGTGTATTGTTGTTGTTTAGTCACTCAGTGGTGTCCCACTCTTTGTGACCCTACAGACCATAGCCCGCCCGGCTCCTCTGTCCATAGGATTCTCCAGCAAGAATGCTGGAGTAGGAAAAAAAAAAAAAGAATGCTGGAGTAGGTTGCCATTTCCTTCTCCAGGGGATCTTCCTGACCCAGGGATTGAACCCAGATCTGCATTGGCAGGCGGATGCTTCACCACTGAGCCTCCAGGAAAGTTCGTGGTGTGTGTGTGTGTGTGTGTGTGTGTGTGTGTGTGGTGTATATGTAATGTGTGTGTATGTGTGGTGTATGTGTGGTATGTGCATGCAGTGTATGTGTAGGTGTGTGTGTGATTTATGTGATGTATGTATGTGTGTGAGTGAGTGTGTGTGGTGTGTGTAAGTGGTATGTGTGTGTGGGGGTATGTGTATGTATATGTGTATGTGTGGTATGTATGTATGTATGTGTGTATGTGTGTATAGTGAGGGGAGAGGGGAGAGGGACTGTCTTGAAACAAACCCTGAAGACAGTAGTTGCTGTTCTCACAAGGAGACTTAAGAGAGGGTCTGAAGCCTAGATTCCTCAGCAGGTAAAGCTGAGTCAGGGTGTATCCTGACTATCCAGGCCCAGGGAAGGATTGAAGGAGCCTTGGAGAGGAGCCAGGGTGAGAATTCCAGCTCCTAATACAGCCAGGATTTCCTGAACAGCAACTGTGTTCAAGGCACTAAACTAGGCAGACACCATGTAGACTCTAACTGGCTAACCTTCACAGCTGTCATGGTGTTCACTGTTCTGTGCTTGAAAACAGCTGAAACACCCTGGCGCAAGTCTTCATTTCAAGGACAAGTGGTGTCTCTGGAAACTGAAAAGCAGGATACAGCTGGACTGCTGGGTTTTCTGGATATGAGGGTAAAGGGTACAGTCAGGCAGGCTGTCTCTGTAGACACCTGCTCAGTCTTCTTGTGGAAAGACGTGGAAATGGCTGCTCAGCATCTCCATGTCCCTTTAGGCCTCCGCCTGGTCCCATCCACTGCACTGGACAGATGCAGGTCTATGAGCAGGAAGAGGGGCAGCGGAAGGTCATGGTGAATTGGGTGGACATTAGTCCTGCTTAACAAGTTCTTGAGGTATGTAGTTTTATCCCCACTGTACATGTAAGGAACTGAGGTTTGCAGGAGGGGAATCTTGCTCAGGATCACAGGATCGTGCATGGTGAAGAGAGTGGACAAGGTTAGGATGAGGCCTGTCTGGCTGAAACCAGGCTTGTCACCATGACAGCTGACTGCTGCAGAGGACAGTCTGTCTGAAGTCCACCCTCTCGTCAGGAGCTGGAAGAGAAACTAGGATGGTTCTGCCTGAGGAGGGCAGCCTGAGAGTCTGTGTAGCATTTGTTCCATCTTCAGTGACAAGGCTCTGCTCAGGGCTTGTGCCCAGCCAGCTGTTTCCAGCAGCCAGTGGAATTTAGGAGGAGAGGCAGGCCTCCTGAGCACATGCTCCAGGGTTGTGAGACACGAGGCAGGTCGGGGCTGGGATGGCGAGAGGAGGCACAGGAGCAGCCTGCCGCATCCCTTCCAGCCCTCAAGCTGAAATCCACCCTGATAGACTGCCACTGGCCGAGAGCCCGGACACCCTGGGACTCGGGTGTTCTCAGCTGACCTTTCCACAGTCCCCAAGCAGATGGGGCTGCGTGTTTGCCTTGGCTCCTTGCTGCTCTTGGGAACGGACGTTCATTCTTAGATGTCTCAGTGTACCCGGGGGGCAGAGAGCATGGAGTTTGCTTATAAATGAGTGTTTGGTGTAGACTTAGACCTGACTTGACACGAATTGAGCTGCTTCAGGGATGCTTAACCCAAAAATGAACATGAATTCTTGTCTAAAATAATTTGGCCATGGTAATACAAACTTTAAATGATATGAACTCACTGCAAGATCTGGGGAGCGTGCGTGTACTTCTCAGGAAATACCACCTAGTGTTTATCCAGAAAGAGGTCTCTGAGCTGACATTCACAAACCTTGAATCTGTGGCAGGGATGTGAGTAGGGGAGCGTCACGGAGGATGATCTCGCTCTGGGGGCAGGATGGGTCTCTCAGAGGAGGGGGAGGTGTTCTGAGAGGCAGGGTTTGGTAAGACCATACTGATTGGTGGTATCCTGCTTCTTGTCTTGCAGATTGGAAACCTGGATGATTACTACCACTTTTATCACAGCAAAACCTTTAAGAGGTCGACCTTGAGCAGCAGAGGCCCTCACACCTTCCTCAGGATGGACCCCCAGGTACAGCTCCGCTCCCTGGGCAGGTGCTGTCTGAGGGCCTAGAGTGTTGTGTGCAGGTTGTTTGTGTCTCTGGTTCTGAAAATGCCCAAGTCTGGATTTTAATGAGATTCTCCATGACCCTAAGTTTTCCTCTCTGAACAAAACAAAACAGATGTGCAGCTACATATCAGAGCATTTAAAAACTCCAAATATTTGGGTCCTTTGTGAGACTTGAGAATTTAAATTCTTGACTTCAGCTTGAAGCAACAATCAAATGACTATAGAGCTATCATTTTAAGTCTTTAAAAGTCAACAAAATACACAGAAATTAGTGGAGATAAATGTGTGCATCTTACCCATAAAAGCTATGCAATTCAAACTGTCATTTTAACAGTGAAATTAGAGCTTGGACAGGCAGGTGTTTTTGTGGTTGTCATAACACATATCTTAATGGTTACCATGAACTTGAAAACTTGGGCAGCGAATGTAGCTTTTTCCTTAAAAATCCCTGTGATCTCTGAGATGAAAGCAGATGTAATTTGAAAAGAGGCTAATAATGTTTTTAGTATAATTCTTATTTATCAGTGGTTAATCATACTTTCTACATAGATTTGAGATTAATATTTGACTCATGGGTCAGCAGACACTTGGTAAGATTAAAGATGTAAGATGGCCAAGTGAGCCTTTGATGGCCTCATTCATTCACCAGGTGATTTTGGAATACTTGCTGTGTGTCCTACTATGTCCATAACAGGGCCATTGGAGTGGACGGTGGGGCTGACAGTCTATAGAAATACACATGATATGTCACAGGGCATTGAGAGCTACAAGGGATGGTGAAGTGCAAGTGACAAGCAGTTACAGCCCCAACAAACAAATGAGGCCATTGGTAAAATGTAGTTTTAGAACATGGAAATCACCCTCTCCTAAAAGCAGTGTGCAGAGTGTTCATTTAGACTCCCTGGTAGGCATGGGGTATTCCTGCAGTGATCCCCAGAGACTGTGGATAATAAAGTTTCTGCAGAGAAGCTGGCCATGGTGGTGTCCCAAGCACCACCCCCCACCTCAACCTCCACCACCACCCCGCCACCATCGTGGCTCCTCTTGTGTTGATGGGACAGATGGTTTGTCCTGGGAACTCTCCTCCGGTTACAACTTTGTGATTTCTGGTTTCAAGAGCATGGGGAAGTCATCCCAGTGCATGAGCCATCCCATCCATGAGCTGGGTTCTGATAAGGTGGACACATATGGTTCTGAGTTCGCTTTATGGGTGGGTACAAGGATGGTTGGATGCATGGTGGGTGGGTGGACAAACAGAAGGAGATAGAATCAAACACTGTGCTAATCCCATTCTTCCCTCACAGCTAAGAGGGAGTTTGTGTTTATGAGGGCACCTTATGTGCCTCCTCCCACCTGGCTGTGTAGGGCTATGGTTAGACCTGTGTGTGTTCATACCACAGAGCTGAAAGGACACTTTTCACAGGGGCTGGTGCATTTTTTTTCCTCTCAGAAGTGAAGCCAGGTGGTCCTGGCTAAGTCGCACGGGACGGGCCATTGGAGAGGAGTGAGCAGACCCCATGCCCATATCACCGTAGGGCTGAGTGCAGAGCGCATGGCCATCACAGAGACACATGGGGGTCCTTGCAGCTGGTGGGGGGGTGCTGTGGTCCACAGGGGCTCCTCACCTGTCTAAGCTCAGAAGGGAGTTGCTGCTGTGCTCTCCAGTTTTTCTTAAGCACGCAGAGGTCTGTCTTGTGAGAACAGCATGCTTGTTTGGAGTTACTGTTCCCACAGGGACAATCACAGCGAAGGGCATGCTGTTTGCATGGGGGACAGCCCCCGCCAATAGAGATGTGCATGAGAACAGGATGAGATGGTGGGGTTCTTTGTCATTTATTTATTTGGCTACGTGTCTTTTATTTATTTTAATTAATTTGCTTATTTGGCTGCATCTGGTGTTAGTTACGGCACACAGACTCTCTAGTTGTGGTGAGTGGGCTCAGTAGTTGCAGCGTCTGGGCTCTCCAGTTACAGCACTCATGCTCTGGAGCATGTGGAATCTTAGTTCCCCAACATGGGATGGAGGCCTTGTCTCTGGCATTGCAAGGCAGATTCTTGCAGGGCTGTCCCTGGATGGGAGGTTTCTTGATTCCGTTTCTCTTACCCAACAGGATGCTTGGCCTCCCCACCAGCAGTAGAAATGGATCAGAGGCCAGACAAGAGATTCAGGCTAGACTTTATTGGGGCCCCTGCTGCAGCAGAGAGAGCAGGAACAAACAGTCAGCTTCCTTGCTTGCTTGCTTCCCGATGTGGGTGGGGTACGGGGAGCTGGTTCCTTATATGGGGTGAGGGTCAGGGTGTGTTCAGGGTCAGGCTAAAGGGGTGGCTTAGGTCGTCCGCCCACCCCTTTGGTGGTATTGAGTGCAAGGGTCATGTACTGTCCCCTGCTTCTGTTCCAGGCTCTTCAGAAGTGGCAGCTGGATTTTTAGTCTTTTTGTATCTTGTCGGGAATTTCCCCCAACTGTGCATGCATGCAGTTATTTTTAGTCCCGTACACTTTCTCTATATCTTGTTGCTGGAGGAGAAGTTTGTGCAGGTACAAGCACCACAGTGAAGGGCCCCAGGCCCCTGTGTGTCTCATTTCCGAGGAATTTTGGAGAACTAAGTGGCTTCTCAATTATTAAAACTATTGCAGAGGTGAAATAGGAGATGTAACCTGTGTTTTGGGGTGGGTTGGGTAGGTAGGGGGATTCACTCTTTTCTAGTGTCTAAATTGTAAACCTTTTAAAGGTGTTCAGCTCGAGAAAGGCCACAACAAACGCAGCAATATAACCAAGATGAAGAGACAAAGAAATACCCAGGAGGTAAAGGAACAGGAGAAATGCCCACCAAACCAAACAGAAGAGGAAGAGATAGGGAATCTACCTGAGAAAGAATTCAGAATATTGATAGTGAAAATGATCCAAAATCTTGAAATCAAAATGGAATCACGGATAAATAATCTGGGGACAAGGATTGAGANAAATTACTAACTGTGCACCTGCTGAGTGTGACTCTGTGTCCAGGAAAGTGGAGATGCCCACCTGGTGGGCCTCTGGCCTGTGGCCCCAGCAGGGCCAGACATGGGGGCCTGACTGTGAGGCTGCAGGAGACAGCTGAGCAGGACTTGAGGCGGGCCCCAGTTGGCTCCTCTCTGGCATCTGTGGTGATGGGCTTGTGCCGTGTGGATGGGTTCCAGGCACTGTGTTCACTCTGGGTCTGCGGGCAGGGGCTCCCGGTCATCAGTTATGGCCTCGAAGAAGAGGGAAGGAACTCCCACAGGCAGTGCCAGTTAACTTTTTTCAAATTAAAAATCCCTTTTATGCAGAGCTTCTTAATCAGCTCCTGGCAGAGCTGCTGTGGGAGCATCCTGCCAACAGAGAAGAAGGAGAGAAAAGGTAAACAGCCACGCATTCCAGTGCCCGCAAGGCCCACGTGATTGCGATTGTTTCCCACAGTTCTCATTAAACATTTAGCCCCAGAGAGAGCATATAGACAACAGAACCAATGACAAATTCAGAATCGCAACTGAAACGCTTCCATTTAAATCAGTCTAGTTTTAATGCAAACCAAATAAGTTAGCTATCAGTCTAATATTTACTCTACCAAGTCATTGTAATGAAATGTCAGGTAAAATTAGCTATTTTACAGAGATGTTTAGTGTTATCTTTTCCTGCAATGCACTAGGATGCTTTTCCACATTAGTGAAGTGTTTTGTGACACCTTCGCGATCAGAGAGTTGTGTAATTAATATTAAAAAAGGGAAAAGATGATTTAATACTATCCAGAGTCATTGGAATGCAGTTGCCATCCTGTTTGAATGACCAAACTGGAAATGAATGTTACAGGGCTTAGGATAAAGTTCAATCAAATGCAGATGGTATTTTATTTTAATTAGCTCCAGTCCCTATTGTATACAATTGCTTTGATAAGTGATGGAATTTAAAGTCCATCCCTACTTCGCCTGAAAGCTGATAGAGTGTACATTTGTTAAACAGAACCGAACAGAACATCAGTGGGAGGGAAGATTGAAGACTTCAGTCACATGCATGCACATACTTTAGGCGTCTCTGCTCTGACCCTGTACCAGCATCGTGCAGTTGTTGTCCCTAATCACCTTTACTTGATGTTTTAAACCGCCTTTGAAAAGGGCCATTTTGCTCGAAGAGCTTGGTGGGTCAGCCCTCTCTCTTCTTGGGAGAATAGCCAGCCTGCTCTCCGGGTGCGGTATCAGTCGCTGGGTTTCTCCAAAAGGCTGTCATTTAAGCCAACTGAAAGCATTTGTTTTTAACTTGTTCTTTCGCCAAGAGTCTGGAGCAGGGTAGATGTTACAGAAGCACCAGCCAATAGCTGTAAGGGCTCCCAAATGTTTTAAAAATTACTTGTTCTGACTATGTTCCAAGCTGGCTGATAGTTGGATGTTGCGTCTTCCAAGCCTTACATTTTAGAGTGGTGACTCTGGCTCAGCCCTCCCACTGTCTGCTCAGCCAGATCAATGACGGAAATGGAAGGATAAAGATGTTGTCAGGGCCCTCAGTGAATTCCCATGGAGTGGTGGGAGGCTTCGGGTTGACTCTCTGCTCCAGCCCTTCAGCGCCTGGGAGCTGGGAAATGATTTCTAGGACCAGGGCGGGCATGCTGTTTGTGGGACAGGACTTTGCCCCAGAGCTTCATCAGCTTCAGGTTCTCCTCCATCAGTGATGCAACAGTGAAGCTGATCTTTCCATTAACCACAGAGGGACTTTTATCTGAGTTTTGAGTGCTGGAGCCACTGGGTGTGCAAACAAACAGAAAGTTCCTGGCAAATACCAGCACATGGACAGGAAGTGACTACATTGATCTGGGGGTTGATGAACTGTGGGATGGGCTGGGGGTGGAGGGGATGGGTTGGGCTGGGGAGTGGGGTGGACTGCCACATACAGCCCGATGGGCCCACCCATGTGGGGCGGGGAGGCCTTTAGCTGTCTGCACATTTCAGCACAACCCCACTGGGTCTAGTGGACTGGCTGCTATGAACTGGCAAACAGAATTTTCAAATAGGCTTTAAAAGATGGTGCTTTATGATTTCACCAGGAGGCTCACACTTCCACTTATATGCCTCAAAATGTACCACAGTCCCACTTACCTGCCTCCAAGAGTCCTATAGTCACCGTGTCCCAAAGCCAAGTAACATCCCAACCACAGCTATGTCTCAGAGAGAAGCTGCGCCTCCCCTACTCTCGTTCCTCTGCCTGGGCAGCCCCGTCCTGCCTTGTCCTGAGTCCCCACCTGCACCCCTGCTCCAGCCCTTCCTCTGTTGCCTGGATGCCACACAGCCCCTTTCACTGGCCAGCTGTGGGCATCCTTGCCCAGCCCTTGTTGTGGTGCTGCCGCCCCGGGATGTCCTGCCCAGGCCCCCTGGTCTGGCCTCCCTGCGGCCAGGCTGGGCTTTGTGATCCTCACCGGATGACATCTGCACTTCCTCCAGCAGCCTGTGCACGCCCTGCCTCCCCTGGTGTCTCTCCAGTCTCAGCCCATGCGCCCTCCCGCTGGGAGCTGGCTCAGGGTGCTGCTCTAAGTGGTGGGAGGTCTGCATTCTGGGTCTGTGAGGTCCCTGGGACTCCTGGAGTGGAGAGGTCCAGGCTGTCTAGATATTGTCCTGGCATGAAAGCCACAGGGCCAGAGCTCATCTGGCCGTGTTTGGAGCTGCCCACTGATGCAGGGCACGCACTGTCTTACTGGGCTTGGGAACCCACAGGCATCCTCCTCCCTGGGGTTCCCAGCACTGAGAGCCCATCCAGAGCAGCAGACAGGCCCTCAGCCCTCGGTCCTGCTCTTGTTCCTGTAAATCTGTTTCTAGCCACCCCAGAAACTGCCAGGACCAAGGGCCCAAGCTCAGTGGAGTTTGGTGGGAGTGAGGAGGGCTTCATTTGCTGGGAATCTGTTAGTGACCAGGACTGGCACAGGGCTGGTGGGAACTGCAGGTCGTTCCCAGGCCTGGGATTCCCAGGCCTGCAGAGAGGTGCGGGGAGAGAGGGAGTGGGTTCAGATGCAAGTAGCCCCTCTTGTGCCTGGGTGGTTGGGGGTTGGGGAGGGTGAGTCACGTTCTCAGGGCCTGGCCACCCTCACTTCCTTTCACTCCCAAGTCCGGCAGGCCACCTGGTGAATAGCAGATGGACCCTCTGTGTTTACTGAAGCAGATGTCAATTTTCACAGGGTAGGTNTTGTTCCTGTAAATCTGTTTCTAGCCACCCCAGAAACTGCCAGGACCAAGGGCCCAAGCTCAGTGGAGTTTGGTGGGAGTGAGGAGGGCTTCATTTGCTGGGAATCTGTTAGTGACCAGGACTGGCACAGGGCTGGTGGGAACTGCAGGTCGTTCCCAGGCCTGGGATTCCCAGGCCTGCAGAGAGGTGCGGGGAGAGAGGGAGTGGGTTCAGATGCAAGTAGCCCCTCTTGTGCCTGGGTGGTTGGGGGTTGGGGAGGGTGAGTCACGTTCTCAGGGCCTGGCCACCCTCACTTCCTTTCACTCCCAAGTCCGGCAGGCCACCTGGTGAATAGCAGATGGACCCTCTGTGTTTACTGAAGCAGATGTCAATTTTCACAGGGTAGGTTCACATAGCAAGTTGTATCTTTTACTGTTTTCTCATAGACTTCTTTTTAGGTAATGACTTTTTTTTTTAACAAGTGTAGCTTTACATATTATCCTATTTTTGTCTAATTTATGTTCCCTTGTTATGGTGGCAATGAGGGAAAAAGGGAAACCTCCTTCATGCTGCACAGAGGTTGTGATACTGATCCTGAGGCGAGGGTGGGAATTTCTTGGCGAGCTTATGCCAGCTGAGGATGGCCTGTGGTCAGCCCTGGATGTGAGTTCTGGTGCCCAGACTGGTCCAGCATGGGGAGTGAGGAATCCAGCCCCTCCCCGCCCATCGTCCATCACCCAGGGATGTTCGAGAAAGGTGTCTCTGGGTGCCCGGGCCTGTGGCTCTGAAGGAGAAACACCCACTAGGACGGTCGGGTCCGGCATTGTCCCGACTGCCCAGTGATCCTGATTGCAACCCTGTCATTCGACTGCCAAATGCCCAACTTCAGAAGTACCTTGCGGCCTTGGTTAAATTGTGACAAAAGCCCTAAAGAGGGCTTTAATTGACCAGACGGCACTGACGTGGGCCGGCTGGGCAGCCCTGTCTGGATGGTGATCCTGGAGTCGGCGCTCTGGCCCCCTGTCCATTTTGTGATCCTCAGGGGCACAGGGCAGGTGGGGGGAGCTTACCTTTTCCTTTCAGGAAAGTAAGAACTCAGATAATCAAGGACCCTGACCTCCTGAGTCCCGTCTTGTCTCCTGCATTTGCAGTGGGATGGTGCTGGCTCATACCAGTGATGAGCGGTTGCCTCTTGGCCTCTGTCCTTCAACTTTGACAGGGAGGATTTGAGAGGTGGCCTGTGCTCTGGCCAGCTGAAGGAGTAGAGATGTGCCTGGGTCCCCAGTGGCCTCTGTCCCGTGGGGGGATTGGGGCAGGGGGAGTTGCCTCTAGGCGGCGTTAGATCAGCTTTGAGTTTTCTGGTTTGTCTTCCTTCTCTTCTGCCTCTTCTACTGTCCAGGCTCTTGGGTTCCCATAGCAGCCTAGCATCTCCTCCCCACTCCGGGTGGTACCTCAGGGGGCTCAGGTGTCTCCGGGACTTGCTCTAAGGAGGCTGTGGGCGGGGGCGGGGGAGGGAGAGGGCAGTGACAGTCCTCTGCCTGATCGACAGTCCTTGATCACTCCCCACCTCTGCAAGCTGGCCTCAGTTCTGTGCTTCTTAACTGTGCCAGAATCGCAAGCCTCTTGGAAAGGCTGATGAAGGCTGTGGACACCATTTCTCTCAGAGGAGGAAAGAAACCCTAAGCTCACACCCACATGGCTCTACACACAGCTTCTGGGGCTCCTGGGACTTGAGCCTGCCCCTCCACCCTCCAGGGACCCTGGATGCTGGGCAAGAAGCCCCCACTTGGCAACCGCTCATGTCCTACACTTGCAGTCCACGGCAGGTCCTCGAGAAGGAGCACGTCACACACTGTAAGGTGACGTGCTCTGGTCAGGGAGCGTGGTTTCCTTTCTGTGGGTCCTCACACTGTGAGTTCGCATCTCACTGCGTCTCGGCTGGTAGAAAGCTGGCCCAGCACGTGCTGCAGCAGGTGTGTGGAGTAGTCAGGGTTGATGGGACTCGGGATGTGAGCATCCAGGCCTTCACACGCAGGGGCCCCAGATGAGCTGAGCCGACCCTCACTCCACAGGCTGGAGGCTGAGGCACAGATGACAGGTCACAGGTTTACGTTCCCAGTGTGCCTGCCGCTCGCCTCTCTCCTGGAAGAGGCCTTCGGATCTGGGCCCCGGACACTCGGAGTCTGGCCTCTCATGACTTCCAGAAACTTGCCCTGGTCTGCAGGCATGGCTGGCTCTGTCACAACACACAGGAGAGGGAGTCTCCATCCTTCCCCGGTGACAGAAGGATGTGTCCCTCACTTCGAGGACACCAAGGTGGGGAGAGAGGGGAAGGCAGACCGGAACTGTCTCTCTTGCTGTGCATGAACACGGGACCTGAATAGAACTGCATGTCACAGGCTGAGCATGGCGGCTGTGAGGAGGCAGGCAGCTTGATTCAGTTCCTGCTCCTCCCCTTGAGCCAGTGGAGGTCTGGGAGGGTGGTCACAAGGGTCTCAGAGAAGGGCTGTTGTCCTTCATTCTGTCTCCGAGCGGAGCCCCCGGGACCCCTTCTGGGCCCACCAGCTCCTGGTGGTAGCCCGGACTTCCCTAGTGGGCAGGGCCTGTGGGTGGTGGAGGGCGTTAAGCAGAGCACAGGTGTGCAGTGGCTTTGGGTGGAGTGCAAGGGCTGTTCTTGCTCTGGTGGCATTCTTTCGTGGGACAAAGTTTCAGAACAGCCCCTTGTCACTTGTCACACCCAGGGCGACCTGCTGGCCGCCTTCTGGCCCAGCAGCCCAAGGGAAGAGGGCGTGGGCCTCCTGCCCACACGACACTTGGGCATTGCATGGCCTGATAACTCACAGTTTTCAAGGCCACTCTAGGGTCCTGCTCATTTACATGACCTCTTTCTCAGCATCTTTTAAGTTTACCTCCTCTCAAGTGCAGAGTGACATTTATCAGATGCCAAATTTTAACTTGACTTCTCAAGAAGAAAGCTGGAGGAGGTGTTGCCTTCCGAAGTACGCACTGCTCTTCACCTCATCTTGAGAAAATGGTAAAGTCTCATGGTGAAAATGTTTAACGGCAAACATGCAGGAAATCGATAAAAGAAGAAGTCAGAGTGATGTTTCACCTTCAAAATATGACTGAAGAAATTAAAACGCTTTACACGGGGTTATAGAGACTTGCCCAGAAGAGATGACCTGTGCTGAACTGGGCTCGAATGTGGCAAACCCAAAGCACCAGTCTTCCACACAGAGTCCACACAGCTCCCCTGGTGGTCATGAAGACCCAGTCGTGCGCTCTGCTCCACAGTGGTTTCGAAAATCTGTCTATGGCTATATTTGAAACCTAAAGCATATTCATATAATGTCATTCCTTTATTCAGAGAGCATTTAGTGAACTCCTACTGTATGCCTCACATTGCCTGACACACACAAGTACAGTGGTGAGCAAAATGCAGCCCTGGCTTCACAGGGGCCAGTGGGGAGCAGAGGGTGATCATACCGACCTGGACATGTCCAGCCAGAGCTGTGGGCGGTGCTAGACAAGCCAGATCAGGGGAGTCCCAGCTCTAGGAGACATGCTTCCGTTTTCAGCATCAGGGGTTGTTTGCTGTTTAAGGAAGACAGAGGACAAGGACCCTGTTACAGGCTGAAAGTTGGAGAGACTCGCATGACTGAGACACATCCTTCCCTCCTGGGGAGCGGGTGGTGGCTCCTGAAGAGTCCATGTCCATGTCCTCCATGTTAGCGGCGTCACTGCACAGACACGCTCAGGGCACAGGAGCCTGGCAGCCCACCTGGGCCGGCCCAGGTGTCAGGGCAGGGTTCCCTGGTGGGGAGGGTAGAGAGGAACACAATGAAGAGGCACCCACCATGAGACCAGGCCTGCGGGCGGGAGGCCAGGCCAGAGGAGGCCTGGGCAGGAGTCAGACTACACCAGGCATCGGTCATGGAGCAGGGACCTTCCCAGAGTCATGTGACCTCCAGATGCTGGGGGGGTGGCAGTCACGATGAGCTGTGGATGATGAGGTCCTGACACCTTTTGGAGACTCTTGTGTTGGAGAGGATCCATGCTTTGTCCTGACTTGGAGGGTTGAGGGAAGACAGTGGGTTTTAGTGACAGTGGGGTTTAGTTAGGAGAATCAGGCAGTGAGAGGGTCCTGGGTGGGCGGGCAATGTGGCAGCTTTAGTTTGAGAGGACAGCAGGGGCAGGTGTCCAGGGCCCAGTGATGTGCAGGGAAGGGCGGTTTGGGTGAGGGCTCCAGCCAGAGCTGGTAGCAGTGGGCACCGTAGGATGGCCCCTCTGTTTTGGTGAAGTCCCCACACCAGTGCCCCTGCTATAGCCCTCAGCTCCTCCTCTGGAGGCTCCAGGTCAGATGTTAGGTAGGACAGCCTCATGAATTCTCAGACATGTAACACCTCAGCCCTGATCAAGGCTGTGATCCCAGGGGGGCCATAACAAGTGACCTCCAACTGGGGTCTTTAGACACCAGAAGCATATTGTCTCACCATCTGGAGTCCAGAGTCTCCAGAGCTATGGTATTGGCAGGTGTGGTCCCTCTGGGGGATCCTGCCTTGCCACCTGCAGCTTCTGGCAGCTCCAGGTGCTCCTGGAGCTGTTTTCTTCCCAAGGCCTCACCTTCCTTGGTCTTAGTCTCCCCCTGCCTGTCCCTTGTCAGGATGCTTGTCATGGGATTCAGGGCACAACCAGATAATCCAGCATGACCTTGTCTTCAGAGCCTTAGCATATTACAGTTGCAGAGACCCTCTTCCTGCATCAGGCCGCATTCCCCCCCGTTCTGGGTGAGTGAAAGCACCTTTGGGAGGCTGCAGTCAACTCCCTGTGAAACCTAATGGGAGTGATGGAGAGCCGACAGGGACTTTCTTGTCCCTTCCTTCCTTCTAGGGACCTGAAGGTTTTTCAGAGTGATCAGTTCTCTTCCTAAGAAGGCGGGGGCCCCACCCAACAGCTCAGCTCTCACCCTGCACACACTGCCACATGTGTACCTTAATGTGACCCAGGCCGCGGATCACAGGCTTCCCTGAGTATTACCCATGGCCTTGACAGGTAGCCAGTGTGCACCACAGTCTCTCTCCTGCCATCTTCACCAAAAGGTCTGAGCACCTAGAAGTTCTGAGGGCCCTAGTGAGCCAACCAGGAGTGAACTGCCATGTAAAATGGGCAGGCTGCCAGCAGAACAGGACAACGTTCCCTGTGCTCCAGCCTCTCGGGGCAGGAAGAGCTCACGGTCAGGCCCCACCCAGCCCAACTTGGCATCATCACCAGCTCACTACCTGTGTTCCTTCCTCTTCAGTGATTTGGGAAAAGTTTCAGAAGCCTTCCCTTATAGTTGGTAAAGAATCCACCTGCAATGCAGGAAACCCTGGTTCGATTCCTGGATCGGGAAGATCCACTGGAGAAGGGATAGGTAACCCACTCCAGTATTCTCGGGCTTCCCTTGTGGTTCAGCTAGTAAAGAATCCACCCAAAATGCAGGAGACCTGAGTTCAATCCCTGGGTTGGGAAGATCCTCTGGAGAAGAGAAAGGCTACCCACTCCAGCATTCTGGCCTAGAGAATTCCATGGACTGTATAGTCCATGGGGTCACAAAGAGTCGGACACGACTGAGGGACTTTCACTTCAGAAGGATGTGTTATCTCTTAAGTGTTTGCTAGAACTCACCTGTGAAGCCATCTGGTCCTGGACCTTCAGATGTTGGGACTTTTTTTCATCACGGTTTCAGTCTCAGCAACTGTGGCTGGTCTGCACTGGCTCACTTGTTTCTGAGCTCCAGGCAAGAATTGGTTCCACAGATGACATGTCCTTAGGGTCCTGAACTGTGTGTTCCTTTGTCATGAACAGCCTCACTGTTCACGATGAGGTGCCCCTTGGGAAAGCCACAGTTTTAGGCACTTATTGGGGGTCACTGGCACTCCTGACCCTCCTGGAGAGGCCTGCTGGCTCTGGGTTCCAACCTGAAGGGCCCCTGAAGCAGAGCTCTGTGTCTGAGTGGAGGTGTGTGTATGTGTGTGTGGTGGGGGGAGGGGGCTGGTCCTGGGTGGGAATCAGTGGTGTTTACATTCATGCTCATGACCAGAACCAGCAGTGGACACACTGGAGCCAGGGCAGAGTTATTGAGCAGGCCACTGAGTAAGGGGCCATGGGACCATGCTCCTCAGACACACAAGGGCCAGTCTGGAAAATAGCAGGAGATGGAACGCAGGAACCCTCTGCCCTTTCCTGGAGCCGGGTGAGAAGCCGGGCTATGGCTGGGGCCTGGAGAAGGGAAATGGGGATTGGCCCTGACCAGGTGACCATGGGCTGAGTCAGCCTCTGTGCCTCATGTTTGGGAGTTCATCTGTGCAGGCTGGTGAGTGATTTACTGTATCCAGGTCCATTGGCCTGACAGTTCCTGGGAGCTGTCAGTGTCCTGCAGTGACCTGTCCTGGGGCAGAAAGCTGCCCCAGACCATGCCACAGGGACAGCCCCCAGCTGTCACCCCCACCCAAACTGTGCGTCAACTGGGTTCTTACCCAGAGTGCAGCAGCCACCGAGACCAGGAGCCCTTACTGTCTTATCCCAGAGGGGGATTGTTCTGTGACTGGTGGCACTGTGCCCTCCGTCACCTGCCTGATTTGCGGGAGCCACCCAGTTGGCCTTGGGAGAGGAAGGCCCCCTTCTCTGTGATGGGAAGTGCAGCCCAGTGGGTAGTGAGTTGGCTGAGCTGGTGGACCTGGAGCACCCCATCCTAGGAGTTTGAGCTGTCTGTGGGGTACGACCACTGTACTTACAGCACGCAGCCCAGCCAATTAGGGCATAGGGTCTTAGGCATTTATACCACGTTAAAGCTTCCTGGTTCAGGCAGTAACACTTTGGGAAGTCTCACAATGCCATCAGAGGGTTTTATGAGCCAAATACTTCACCGTGCAGTTTTATTTGCCATGCCCATGTCTCCTGCATCTCCTGAATTGGCAGGCAGGTTCTTTAGTGCTAAACCTTCCCTGGTGATATTTCCTTGTGAGCACGTTGTCCTTGGAGATCAGGGTCCCCCTTAACTGTGGGGCTGTTCCACTCTCCTCACTCAGGTGCCTGTGGGGAGGTCAAAGCTGAGGTCTGAGGGGAGCTGCTTGGCCCTTGACCTTTGTGCCTTCATCTCCTGGGGTCACCAGCCTTGCTGACCTCCAGGTCACCCAGCCCCCCATGCCCAAGGCTCCATCCTTGTCTTCCTCCCCTACCTTCCCTGCTGTTGGCCACCTGTCTGCCTCACTCTGGGCTGCCTGTTGGGAGTCCTCGACTGGAGCACCAACTTCTGAGAGCAGGGCTGGGTGTCCCCATCCTGCCCACTGCAGCCCCTGTGCAGAGCTGAGTCCCAGTGGCAGCAGAATGGGATTGGGAACCCATAGCGGCTGGACCGAGAGAACATTTAGGTTCAGGACATGGGGGTTCCAGCTCTCTTATCTTTTAAAAATGAAAAATAAACCTCTTTCACTTTGAAACACACACAAACACACATGTGATGATGATACATCCGTGTGCCAGTCACTGATGGCACTTTATATGCCATTCTTCCTTGTGATGCCACAGTGATGCCCATTACACAGGTGATATGAGCAAATTGAGGCCAGGGAGGCTCCCTGCTCAAAGTCACTCAGCTGCTGAGTTTGGGCCCAAATTTGAATCCAGGCAGCCAGGCTCCAAGATTCTTGCTCTTAAGTAACATTTATCCTGCCTCTCAAGCTTTTTTCCCTTGGTTGGGACAGCACGTTATGCCGATCGAAAGAAGTTTATAAAACCCTGAAAATAATTTTAAAATATTCAGTTCAGTTCAGTCACTCAGTCGTGTCCGACTCTTTGCGACCCCATGAATAGCAGCACACCAGGCCTCCCTGTCCATCACCAACTCCCGGAGTTCACTCAGACTCACGTCCATCAAGTCAGTGATGCCATCCAGCCATCTCATCCTCTGTCGTCCCCTTCTTCTCCNCAATTGTGTGGTAGTTTGAGCATTCTTTGGCATTGCCTTTCTTAAATGAACACCGTCCGGGAATCCCTGTCAGTGTTTTGCTGTGTGCCTCCCTAGGTTTTCTCTGGATGTCTGGTACCAGCTCTGCAATAGTTGCTGTGCTTCCATTATAGGAGTCATCATAATCAACCATGTCCTCCTGATAAAACATTTGACACCTCTTATGCCTCTGCATGCTCTATTCCTGAGCATGTGTTTCCTTTTAATTAGGGACAAGGGTCACCAAAGTACTGGCCATTTCACAAGGTCTCCTTTAGTAGGATGATTTGCCTACTGTTCCATAAGACCGGTCCTCTTCCCTTCCATGTAGACTGGTTTTCATTTTTCAAATATAGTTGCTCTCAAGTGAAAGTGTTTCCTTGGAATTAACCATCCGAGGCATCTGATAGACCTAGATGTTCACGGAGAAGGACGCCTGGAACACCTGTAAAGCGGCCTCGTGGAACCAGGACATGGCTGCTGAAACAGAGAGTAACTGCATCTCTCCCCTGCTAGGTGAAATGGCTCCAGCAACAGGAAGTTAAACGCCGGGTGAAGAGACAGGTGCGAAACGACCCGCAGGCACTTTATTTCAACGATCCCATCTGGTCCAACATGTGGTACATGGTAAGTAGGCCATGGGCCTCTGTCCCTGCCCTATGTTTCTGAGATGGGTCAGCTCCAGACAGACGCACTTCATTTGCGTGTAGAACCCCTATTTTAGTGCTGTCAGGCACATGCTCTCTTATGAATTTCTTTCATTATGTAGGGTCAGGGTGAAGGGCCCCCGGAGCAGGGGAGGGTGGGTGGCACCTTGAGCCATGGATGGAGCCCCTGAAGGGTGGGNGGGTCAGCTCCAGACAGACGCACTTCATTTGCGTGTAGAACCCCTATTTTAGTGCTGTCAGGCACATGCTCTCTTATGAATTTCTTTCATTATGTAGGGTCAGGGTGAAGGGCCCCCGGAGCAGGGGAGGGTGGGTGGCACCTTGAGCCATGGATGGAGCCCCTGAAGGGTGGGGACACCAGAAAAGCCATGGGGACATGGCCTGGCTGAGGCAGGAGGGCCTTCCGCCAGGTCAGGGTGGGAGAGATGCAGCCCTCCTCGATGACTCTTGCTAGGACCAAGAGGAGGAATCGAGGTCCTACCCTGCCCTCCCGCGAGCACCACAGCACCTCTGTTGGGCTGGCAGGTCTGTGTAAGGCGTGTCTGTGCTGGGGGGTTTGTGTCTCCTGTGCCTGCAGCACTGTGGTGACAAGAACAGCCGGTGCCGGTCAGAAATGAACGTCCAGGCGGCGTGGAAGCGGGGCTACACGGGAAAGAACGTAGTGGTCACCATCCTGGATGACGGCATAGAGAGAAACCACCCCGACCTAGCCCCAAACTACGTAAGTGGAATCTTGGCGCTGGCTCCCTGAGACTTCACTTGCGCTAGTTATTACCTGAGACAACGTACAGCATAACCTACTTAAGCCCCCCACCCCCCGCCCCTGGCCACCACCCCGCTCCACC
>SJYA01002696.1:1850753-1877359 GCA_006410615.1 Neotragus moschatus
CATTACGTCACAGTATGGAAACTGAGCTGGTGCTGGTGAGCCCAGCCACCCAGAGCCAGGGGTGTTTGAGAGGGTTTCCGGGGACTGCTGGGGCCCTGAGAGGCTCTGATGTGTGTGCATGGGTGAGTGTGTGGGGTGTCCCCTCTGCACACGTGTCTGTGTGTCTGTTTACCTTCAGGTCGGTGTGTGTGTGGTGTGTGTGTATGTGATGGTTGTGTGTAGGGACCCTCTGCCTGTTACTCCTCCAGTTGTGCAGAGAAAAGAACCTGGCACGTGGTAACTTTTGAGAACTGCCTTCGAGATTCTAAGGCACTTGGGTGCCTCAGTTACGTCAGTCGTCTCATGTTGGTTGGGTAGATGGTTATGCACCCTTAACAATGTCAGTTTTTTAATTTTATCTTCTTAAAACATTTATTATAGTTGATTAATAATGTGTTAATTTTTGCTCTCTGGCAAAGTGACTCAGTTATATATGTGTAAAACATCTTTTCTGTTACGGTTTATCACAGGATATAGAATATATTTCCCTGTGCTGAATACTAGTTTGCAAAGGATGACAGTTTTGAAGTCAACAGTCAGGAGAGCTTTTTCAACATGTCTTAAAGGAAGATAGGAGATTATACAGATACTATAAATATATAAAGCAAAAACATACGTATTAAAAATATAAGATGAAGGGAATTATGAGGTATAGCTACCACATGGATGAACCATGAAGACAGTATCTGGGTCAAAAAACGACACACACTGATTGTTACTGAAATCACAAGTCTGTGTGCGCAACACATAGTGAGGCCCATNTACAGATACTATAAATATATAAAGCAAAAACATACGTATTAAAAATATAAGATGAAGGGAATTATGAGGTATAGCTACCACATGGATGAACCATGAAGACAGTATCTGGGTCAAAAAACGACACACACTGATTGTTACTGAAATCACAAGTCTGTGTGCGCAACACATAGTGAGGCCCATCAAATACTAAACATTAGACTTTGGCACAGAGAAAAGTTTATTATAGGTTCATACAAGCAGATGTGTGGCTCATGCCCTAAAAATCCCCAAAGTTACTGAAAGCTTTCAGCGAGGCCCTTTCAAAGCAAAAGGTGAGGGAGGGGCGATGTTGGTTGCTGCAGACTTCTCTGTGTCAGATCTTTTGTTCCTGAGGTCAGGTGGCCAGGTAGTGATGTTCCTGTAAACCTCTACCAGATGAATGTTGTTCTCTGTCCTGACAAGAAAGCAAGGTCCCAAGGCACAGCTTTCACCCTTCAAGGTCCCAGTCCTGGCTCAGAGGAGACAGGTCTCAGTTGGCAACTCCCTCAGGGCCATGAGGGAGCCAGGCATTCACCCACTGGCCCTCAGGCTGCTCAGGCCGCCCAAATGGGGAGACCAGGTCCCACAGACTGTGACCCAAACAGATGGCCACTGCTAGTTAGGTCACAGAGACAGGGATGGGGGACAGGTTCACGGCTGCTTCAAGGCCTGGGGCAAAGTTAGTGGGTGGCCTTGGTAAGGGCTCTGGAGCCCTGAGGGCCATAGTCTCCAGGCTGTTTCCTGGGCCCCCAGCTCACTGAAGGCTGGGTAAGCTGCAGGGCCTCCAGGAGAAGGCCTGAATCTGCCTCTTACCTCACTCTCCACCTGATGACCACCACACCACTGACCCTTGACTCAGTCACTGCCACAGTGATTCGTCAGTGTCAGGTACTAGTGGTCAGGGCCCACTGCAGCACTGACCAATAGCTGAGCAGCACAAATTAATGGTCGCTCATTGACAGTCTGCTGCTTGTGGGGCGGGGCCTGTTGAGGCACCAGAGTAGTGGCTGAGGAGCCCTGTTGCCTAGTAACAGGGAGCAGAGTAATGGCTGCCTGCTAATCCCACTCTGTTACATGATCTCATGTAGGTGAGGTCCCTGGAGTAGTTGTATTCATAGAGGCAGAAAGCAGACGGTGGCTGCCAGGGGCTCAGGAGTTAGTGTTTAAGAGGTGCAGAGTTTTGCAAGATGAATCCTGTGGATGGATGGTGCTGGCAGCCACACAACTTGTGGATGTACTTAGCACCATTGAGCTGTAAAAATGGTTAGGGTGGTAAATTTTATGTGTATTCACCACATAATTATACATATGTATAATTGTTGTTGCAGTAAGAGAGTGCCCGGCTTGTTTCTGTTTCCAGTCGAGGCGTAAAACCAGTTATAAACAGAGTTGTGATACCCTGGGCCACTTCTCTTTGGTCACCAAGGTTTCATTTTTTAGGATTCCTATGCGAGCTATGATGTCAATGGCAACGATTACGATCCATCTCCACGGTACGATGCCAGCAACGAGAATAAGTACGTCCTGGGTTACCTGCCTGACCCCTACCTGCTTCCTTCTCTGTTGCTGTCCCCTCAGATAGTGGAGCCAGCCCACATGGGGACCCTGGGCTGGAGACGGGCTGGGGGCACCTGTCTGCCTCCTGGTGGGGTCTGGGGCTAACTACCAGGAGCCAGCCCCACACCGCCTTCTAGGCTTGCAGGCTCAGTGGGTTTGGCCCCTTCATGTGGGCTGTCACTCTGCTGGTCAGCTGCAGTGGATGTTGGGCCAGCCGTTTTCCTGTTTGCAACATTGTTGGAATATCTCATGGTCTGCACAGCCAGCTGTGTCCAGATGATATTGTGTTCTCTCAGACCACTCAGTCAGTACCCAAGCCTTCTTGACCCTGTCTTTGAGCTAACAAGGGCAGTGGCGGAGGCCCGTGTGATGCTGGGGCTGGCTCTGTGGCTCTGTGCAAGTGGGATGACCTTGCTGAGTCTCGGTGTCTTAAAGATGCCTTGTGTCCTGATGCTTCCTTCTGAGGGCTGGGTGTGGGGGTGAGATGATGGGTGAGGGACACACCATTACTGTTCAGTCATTGAAACTTGTGATAGAGGGAGTGGGGGTGGTCTAGACAGACTGGGGGACTTGGCACCATTGGTAGCAGCCCTGGGGGTAATGTCTAGTTTCCGAAACCTGCCTTGGCACTCCTGTCCAGTGTCCGGCCAGACCTTCCTCCATCAGCTGGCCCTGTGCATTGGCTCCTCCTCTTCCTCTAAAAGTGTTTAGAGGACGGTGGAAGCCCTTTCTTTCCCCTGCTGACACGAGGCCTGCAAGGTGTATCTTCCTCAGTGTTCCCTGTTTCAGTCCATTTGATGCTGAGGTTGGAGTCCTGGTGCCCCAAGGGAGCCTCACAGGAAGGCTCAGCCAGTGGAGTCAGTCAACGGGCTGGCCGCAGCGCTCCCAGCGCCTGTGGAGGCCTGGCCTCATGTCCCAGGTCCCCTTCCCACTCCATGGCCACCATGCTGGGGCTGCAGGGCGCAGCAGGCAGGGAGGGACCACCCAGATGCGGTGTGGTGAGTCTTGAGTGGGACCCTGGGCCCATGACTCAGGGACAGCCCCAGCTGCAGGCACACATGGTCCAGAGTGTGGATGGAGGGAGGGCTGCCCCGGGGGCTGACATTTGGGCTCAGGACTGGCTTTAAAGGTGGTTTTGATTCCGAATCAGTGATTCTCATCTCTGATGGACCTTCTCAGAGATGTGCCTGCTGTAGGTGGTAGAGTGGGGTCATTACTGAGGAGAGTGCTGACCTCGAGTCACCTCTTCCCATTCCACCTACTGCTGTTGAGTGTTCCGTGTCCAGCCCTCCTTCTTGCCCTCTTCTGGAATGGCTGTGGAAAGGTGTGTGTGGGGTGGGGTCTGCCCAGGGTGAGCACGGGGCAGGGAGAGGGCTCAGGGGACAGAACCTAAGCCTTTGTTTGTTCTTATTTCATCTCTGCAGCCAGGCCAGCATCTGCACTGTGCTGTCAGTCAGGGGATGCAGAGCCTGGGGGGTGGGATGCAGAGGTCGTGGGTGCCCAGCAAAGCCCAAGCCTGATACGGGGCATCACATCTTCAGGGCAGCCTGTGGGGCACGTGGATGGCCCAGCAGTGATCGGGAGGAATGGGGGATGGCCTCAGTGTCCCCCGGCTTAGGGATAATGGTTCTTCTCGCAGGAGGGTCCTGCCACGGGGGCTCACGGATGGCCCAGCAGTTATGGGGAGGATCGAGGGAGGACCTCAGCGTCCCCAGCTTAGGGTCCTGATTGCCTTCTCTCCTTCCCGCAGACACGGCACTCGCTGTGCAGGAGAAGTCGCCGCCTCTGCCAACAACTCCTACTGCATTGTAGGGGTTGCATACAATGCCAAGATTGGAGGTGAGGCCCAAGTGCGCTGCCGAGGGGCTCAGACTGGCCTGGGTGCAGGGTGCAGTCCCCTGCATGTCTGGGCAGCTGCACTCCCCATGGCATTGGGCCCATTTGGATCCTGGGCCTCACCTTACACTGCCTGGGGCCTGTAAAGCCTCTGTGGGTGCTGGTGTCTGGCCCCTGAGTCACCGCTGTCAAGCTGACTGCTCCAGGAGGCCACTGGGTCCTGCTGCTGGCCTTCCCAGGCTTGCCAATCACTCTCCTAGCAGGATTTATGGTTTTCACCTGAGCAGAAGCCTAACCATGGCCCCAACTCTTGCTATAGCCTCCTGACCCACTGTACCTGCTCCTCAGCTTTAGACAGAAGACATTTGTCACAGTGATGTGCAGACTTGCCTGGTCTCCCCTGTTTGTCATGAACTGGTAGCATTCACATCACCCTAAAAGCCTCCATGCCTCCCTTTTGGGTCAGTCCACCCATGTCTTACAGTTGCCCATGCCCACCTGTGCTTCCGTGGAAGCTCTTGAAGCTGGATGCTCCCGCCTTGTTCTCTAGGGGGTCAGCCTTCCAGGGCCCTGTAGGGAACACTACCTGACCCGGGATATCTCTGGCTTTGTTGTTTATCTTCTCTATTGGAGAGTCAGACTTCTCTTGTCAGCGTGGGGCTTTAAGAGCAGAGTCACGCAGCTTCCTCTCGCCTCTCCCGCCCAGGCCTGGCAGTTGGTCCTTTCAGAATGGCAGAGGGTCATTCAGCATGTCCTCTGCAGTGTCTTGTAGGTGCATGCAGCTGAGCTGGCACTGAGCAGGTGTGTGCCGGGCCTGAAGGGTCCCCAACCATCCACTTGGCCTCGGGGCACTGCGTCCTCACCTGCTCTGGCCCTCAGTTGGCAGTGCTCATGTGCGCGCCAGTGGCTGTGCTGGGTGCCTCCTTCCCATGGCATAGCCTTCTCGGCTGCTTTTCCTTTATGAAGGGGCCGTAGCTCCTTCAGCTCTATGATGAGCAGTGAAAGGTGGGGAGGTTGGGCCAGGGCTTCTGTAGGTCACTCAGTCCTCGGAGAGTTTCTTGAGTTTTGCGAAAAGGCTCCCAAGTTTTCAGTTCATGAGGACTCTCCACCTGCCCTCTCTCTGGAAACCTTTGAAGTGGCTGGGACTTGTCAGTCTGTGACATCATTAACCACCAAGAGCATGTCCTGCAGAGAACAGATCAGAGGACTGTCACCTGACCTCACTCCATCATGGACAATTCTTTTATTTTGTGATGTGTAAGGTCTCCCTGGAACCTTTGATGAGTGAAGACCCATGAAAAGTCTCCCTGACTGATCTGGGTACCAGCTGAATTCCCATCACCCACTGCCTCTGTGTCCTGGGACAATGGGTGTAAACTCTCTGTGAATAGGGTTGGGGTTGCCATGGAGAAGGGGTCGGGGTATTGGCATTGACCCAGGGAGCCTATGGCAGCTGCGTCTCCAGAGCTGCTGCACACAGCATCAGCCTCTCCACCCTCTTCCCAACCCTCCCTCCAAGCCTACCTTGGACAGGCAGCCTTCAGGCACCCTAACACAACCTCCCTCTCCATGTGCTGGCACAAAGCAGGGAACTTCTCTGAGACATTCTGATGTGTCCGTGAGCTCTACCTTTTTATATCTTTTCTATTTCTAAAGTTGTTCAAGAGATTAAAGTGTATATCCTAACTTAACTCCAATCTACGTAGAGTTAATATTATACAACTTCATGTATAGTATATGAACCTAAAACATTACTTGAGTTCACACTTAGTTGCATCTTTTATGCTGTTGTTTTTATGTTTTCATATTTTATAAACCCACTGTTTATTCTTGCTGTAAACAGTTGGCTTGTGAAAAGAAATATACTTACCTACATGTTTACCCTTCCTTATTTTCTAGCTTCAGATTCCTTCTGTCTGGTTTCAGTTTTCCTCCAGCCTGAGAATTTCTTTTACTGCTTTAGTATTTCTTAAAGTGTAGGTATGCTGGTGAGAAATCATCTCAGATTTTATCTAAATTTCATCTTCTTTGAAAGAAGTTTTGGTGAATCCTGGGATGACATGTTTCTCTCTCAGCCCTTTAAAGATGTGCTTCCATTGTCACTGGCATTCATTGTTTTGATGATGAGTTGGTTGTCATCCTTACTGTAGTTCCTCTGTATGTAATGTGAGGTGTTTCTCTGGTTACTTTTATTTAGCCAGAGTAAATATTTAGTAAATATTTCATTATTTACTTTTATTAATTTAGTATTTTTTCCTCTTTAGGCTTTGTCTATGATGATTCTGATGGCCCTTGGTGTAATTTCTTTCATAGTTATCCACCTTGGGGTTTGCTATGCTTCTCAGTGGGTTGTTTGTTTATTCTTTCTTTTTCTAAATGAAGTTTGGAAATTTTTCTGTCAATGTTTCTTTAAATATTTTTTGCAGTCCTGTTTTCTCTCTCTTCTTTTTAGGTACCAGTTATAGCTGTTATATTGCTTGATATATCTCACAGGTTAAAGCTGTAATCATTTTTTAAATCTTTTTTTTCATGTGTACTTCAGATTTGATAATTTCTTTTGCACTGTTTTCTTCAAGTTCACCCATCCTTCCTTTTGTTGTGTCCAATCCATTGTTATTTCCACCCATTGATTTTTTTCCTCTTTCTTTCCTACTCAAATATTGTGCTTTTCTGTTCTTTGATGTCCATGTGGCTATTTTTTCACTATTTCCAAATCTTTTCTGACATTCTCTTTCTCTTCATCCATTATACCTATATTTTATTTTGGATTCTTTAACATATTTATGAGTTTTTTACAGTCTTTTGTGCTGATTCCAACAGCTTGGTCATATATGGGTATGTTTCTATTTTAAATTGAAGTGTAGTTGATTTACAGAGTTTCAGGTGTACATCAAAGTGGTTCATGTATATAATATATATACATGTATCTTCAGATTTTTTCCATTATAGATTACTATAAAATATTGAAGATAATGTTGTATAGTATGTCCTTGTTTTTTTATCTGTTTCATATATAGTATGTATCTGTTATTCCCAAATTTAGGTCAGACAAAAACAAATATATATCACTTTATGTGGAGTTTATAAAACAGTGATACAGTTGAACTTACTTGCAAAACAGGAACAGACCCACAGACATAGCCACAGAGAAACTTCTGGTTACCAAAGGGAAGTGAGGGATAAACTGGGAATGTAGGTATGTTTCTAATCATTGATTTTTTTTTTTCACAATGTACGACATACTCCTGTTTCTTTGCACGTGTCTAGTAATTTTTTATTGTACACTGGACATTGTTCCACTATATTGTAGGGACTCTTGATTCTGTTATCCCTGAATACAGTTGAGTGTTGTTCTTGCTGTCCGTCCAATTTTTCATTTTGTAATGACTCATCTGTTCTGATTTGCCCTTCGCCTTAGAGGAAATCCTTTAGCTCAAGAACAGTCTTTACTCTTAGATGTTATTGTTGTTCAGTCGCTAAGGATAGTGTGACTCTTTTAGTATTTCAGTGGAAACACTAATGCGTTTAACCAGCATTTCTAAGCTGGCAAGGTTCAAGCTCCAAGTTGACTGCAGTGCCCCTGCAGTGACAGCAGCTGGAGTATCTGCTCACTCACTCAGCCTTCCCCTATTCCTCTCTACCTGGGCTTCTCAGAGACTTGCCCAGATGTGCTCCGTGCAGGGCTTAGCTGAATATCTGAGGGAAGTTTATGTATGTCTTCCTCTCTAGCTCTCTGCTTTCCAGGATTTCTCTCAGTTTCCAGCTTCTCTAACAGTTCCAGACTCAATCCCACAGCTCTCCAGAAGAATAAGATTGCATCTTCCTGATTGAGTTCTAACTTCTCTGTATTAAGAGACATGAGGAGTTCCCTCAGAGGAAAAGTGTTATGAACCTGCATCATACCCGGTATGGTTGCTCTTTTAAGAACTGAATCACCTGCTTCTGCCTTCTGGTTGCTTTCCAATGCCCTTAAAAAGTTCTTGTTTTCTTAAATCTTTAGTCCAGAGTTTATAATTATTATTTTTAAAAGAGTTAGTTTGATAGAAGCTACTCTGCCTTTATTGGAACAACACTTGTGGTTTCTATTTCTTTACCAAATAGATGGTATGTGTCCTGGTGGCTTAGATGGTAAAGAATCCACCTGCAATGCAGGAGACCTGGGTTCAGTCCCTGGGTTGGGAAGATCTCCTGGAGGAGGACATGGCGACCCGTTCCAGTATTATTGCCTGGAGAATCCCCATGAACAGAGGAGCTTGGCAGGCTCCATGGGGTCACAAAGAGTCAGACACGACTGAGTGACTAAGCACAACACAGCACATTGCTGCATGGTAGTTACTCCAGCAAACATTTGTGATCTAGCACAGACAGTGGATTAACTAAGTGATTCCAGCTGAGGGTCATTCATGAGGTTGGCTGTGATTGTCATCTGAGGGCTTGCTGGTGGCTGGAGTATCTACTTCCAGGACAGATTCCCTCCTGACTGTTGGCAGGAGGCCTAGCTTCCTCTTCATGTGTACTCTCTGTGGTGTTACCAGAGTGCCTGCGGCATGGTACCTAGCTTCTCTCACTGCAGATGATTCAGAGAACCAGCAGGAAGCAGCAGTGCTTTTTATGATATGGTCTTAGAAGTCACACATGGTCAGTTCAGTCACACTCTGTTCTTTAGAAATGATCCCAACATATACTCAAGAGGAGAGACATTAGGCTGCATCTGTCAAATGAAAAAGTGTCAAAGAATTGTGGATATGGTTTAAAAATCACTGCAGATGGGCTCCTAAAAGTTTACTGTATATTTATACAAATGGGGTAATTTTTTTCTACCAACTTTCTTTGTAGAATTGCATGTTTCTTACATGCTTTATCACAGGAAAATAAATGGAATAAAAAGTGGCACTGTCCAAATTATGTCTATAAAATAATATGCTTGCTTGCTAACAAGTTGAAATAACTCCACAATGTATGTAATGCTTTATCAAAGTGCAGAGGAGGACAAGGAAGGTAAAATATCATCTGGAAGCTGGTGAAAACAGAAATAACCAGGACTTATAGAGTTCTATCTATATCGTAGGCACTGATGGGGTATCTGTGTGTAGTGTCTTACATAATCTCTACAGAGCACTCTGTCATTGAGGCTGCTTTTGTCCTCATTTCACAGATGAGGGCCAGCCGCTCTTAGCCTCTACTCTTTTACAAAAATGCAGTGCAGGAGACCTGGGTTTGATCCCTGGGTCAGGAAGAGCCCCAGAGAAGGAAATCGCAACACACTCCAGTATTCTTGCCTGGAGAATCCCATGAGCAAAGAAGCATGGCGAGTTAGAGTGCGTGGCATCACAGAGTCAGTCACAGCTTAGCGGCTGACACTAACCCTTTAAACCATATGTACTAAGTGTGGATAGATGGATGAATGGATGGATAGATGGACAATATTTTTTTTTAACTTTTGATTTACCATGCAGATAGTTCCTTAGACATGATGGTTTGACTTAAGATTTTTCAACTTAACCATGATGTGAAAGTGATACATCAAAGTAGAAACCTTAGTTTGAATTTTGAATTTTGCTCTTTTTTGGAGCTAGCAATATTCCATATGGAATTCTCTCATGGTGCTGGGCAGTGAGAGCCTCGGCTTCTAGTCAGTCACAGAGTCGCAAGGGTAAACAGCTGACACATGTACAACTGTAGTGTCTTCACTTTCGGTACAGTATTCAGTAAATTATAGGAGATATTTGATGCTTTATTATAAAATAAGCTTTGCTGTAGGTGATTTGCCCAATTGTAGGCTAATATCAGTGTTCTGAAAATGTTCAAGGGAGGCTGGGTAAGCTATGATGTTTGTTGGGTAGGTATATTAAATGCATGTTTTACTTAAACCTGTCCTAAGTTGAGAACATTTTACGATAATGTAACCCTATCATAAGTCAAGGAAGATCTGTACTTGTATTTAGTAAAATATACTAAGTTTGATTTTATGCAAACTTAATACAAAAGAAACCAAGTGAAACTGAATATTCCTGAACTTTAGATTTAATTTTATGTTTAATTGTGTTTGTTTAGTGTTTAACTTTATGCTTGCTTTATTTGATTTATGTGCATTGAATAGAAGAAAAAGAAATCAGCTTAAGGGAAATAAATTGCTGAACTTCACATAAATATTTCCTTATGTGAAGAAATGACATATTTTCTCAAATATCTCTCTTTTATTAAAAAAATTTCCCAAGATTGTGATAGCCTTTAAAGATGCCAGGGTTAATTTTTTGTTGTAACATATATTTCCCATACTGAGTAATTAGCATTCACTTCAACTTGTTCTCACTCCACCCCACACCTCAATTTTAGTTCTTTTTTTAAATATTGTTTTTACATTGTCAAGGTTCAATATTAGTCACCTGTCATTATGATTCTCATAGTTTTTTAGTCTTGGGTCCCCACCATCATTTTCAGTACAGCCTTTTCACTCCTGAGTAATTTAATTTGATTCATCTCTTAATTCACTGGACTTTGCCACCCATTAACTTTGTCAAGCTGGAGGAGGGCATAGCAGCCCCCTCCCGTAGTCTTGCCTAGAGAATCTCATGGACAGAGGAGCCTGGTGGGCTACAGTCCATAGGGTCACAAAGGGTTGGACACGACTGAAACGACTTAGCACACATGCAGCTTTTTCAAGAAGGCTAACAGGATCTTTGGGAAGTTCTGAAGGTGGCCTTTGCACCTGAGTTATACCTTTAATGTATACAGCCTTATGGAACTTGATAAACATCACCTGCTTGTCTTCTGGATCCACTGTTGCTTGGGAAAGTTTGAAGTCAGCCTAAATCCTTCTCCTTGTAGGTGACTTGACTTTGGGGCTTGGATTATTGTTGCTCTTCAGTCGCTAAGGCATGTCGAACTCCTTGTGACCCCATGGACTGCAGCACGCCAGGCTTCTCTGTCCTTCTCCTAGAGTTTGCTCAAACTCATGTCCATTGAGTCAATGATGCCATCCAACCATCTCGTCCTGTGTCGTCCCCTTCTCCTTCTGCCCTCAATCTTTCCAGCATCAGGGTCTTTTCCAGTGAGTCAGCTCTTTGCATGAGGTGGCCAAAGTATTGGAGTCCCAGCCTCAGCACGGTCCCTCCAGTGAGTACTCAGAATGGGTGAGCCTCCTTTAGTCTGGAGTCCAGCCCCTGCAGGGCTACCTCTGGCTGAGGCTTCTGCAGCAGCTGTTCCAGGGATGCAGCATCCTCAAAAAGATCTGAGTGTTTTCAATTTTAGGCAAATTTTCTTGTTATGATTTTTGAATATTTTTAGCTATATATGTTCAGTTTTATGCTTCTTGTGAACCACTTATATGTTATCAGATCTCTATTTCCTAGTTTCTGTATCTCTTTCTGTTCATATTTAACTTAATTCTTTTCGGTTTTATTTTCCTCGGTTTTTATGCAGCTCTTCTTCTACATCTCTGACTGTTGAACCAGTGCCTTCTTTTTCCTATACTTTTTCTAGTATGGCTTTCATTTCTGAAGGTGTTGAGCTGTCTCCATCTGTGCCTTTCCTCGGGGTAACACACTTTAGTCTTTCTTTTGTCTTGTTTTCTCTTCATTGAATTCTTGTGTCTCAATGGAGAAATCAGGTTTTCTTTAAATTTTGGATATGATGGAACAATGCTTGCTTATACTTTTCATCATTTTCTTCCCTTGTCATGTCCCCTTTTCCCTTATGTTTTACAACATTGTTGCAGAGGTGTCAGGCTAGTCACTTTCTGGTTTTAGTTGGTGACTGGCTGGAGAAGATCAAGGTCTTTCTTCCTAGGCTAGTAAGATGCTAAAACAGAAAGGAAGAGGAGTTGGGCATTAGCTGGGCTGGAGGCACTGTGGACCCGAGTTGTCCTCTCCTGCCAGTCCAGTGTCTCTTAGCGGCCCCTCCGCTCACCAGGCAAGTAGCATCCATTCATCACATGCTGACTCAGCAGGAATGTGGCAGTGCTGATGATCACTTTTTCTCCTACAACAAATCAGGCCACAGAAGCTGCTTGTTCTTGGAAAGTTGATGTGTCTGTCTGATTCCTGGTCAGACATCACTGTTTTCTGAAATAATGGATGTTTAGATGGCTTTTCATCTTGGCTGTAAAAGCAGTGCAGTGTCAAAGGAACAGACTCCCCCAGCCATGCATGCACCAGTCTTATGGCCCCCAAGTGCATCAGTACTTTGTGAGGAATTACGTACCCTTGGGAACCATGGAGTCAGGTGTCATCTTTTCTGTTTTCAGAAAGGAGAGTGGATCACTCCTGCTTGTTTAACTGAAAGTCTCAAACTTTCATTTTAGACACTTTTTAATTTTTTTTAAAGTTGTGGAGCTATACATTGATGACTTTTACCATTTTTTTGTATGTAATGTTTCAGTTAAAATCTGTTTTAAAATTTTATGATGTTGTATTTGTAATCTTCCCTTTCAACTCTTGGGTTTTGGACTTTGCTTAGAAAACCCAAGGTAATAAATTTGTTTTATATTTTGTTTAGAAATTTCACTTCAGAATAGTTCATCTTGAAACCTTCATGGTTTTGTCTCTTCTGTTAAGCTTTTTAATCCATGTACAGTATATTTCTGTGAATGTTGTAGAGAACTCTGACTTTACTTTTCTCCAGTATTAATGTTGAGTGATCTCTGCATGCCACCCTTATCATATACTAAATTACCGATGTATGTTGGATCCTTCATCATGTTTCATTAGTCTATTTGTTTTTAATCCCTAAATAATATTTCATTTTAAATTACAGTTTAAGAGGATTTTTTTGATAACTGATGGGATATATTTTTTCTTAAAGTTTAAAAAAAATTTCTTGGCTGCTATTGCACATTTTCTCTTTCAGATGAACTTGAGAATCCACTTATCAAGTTTCATAAAAAATGCTGTTGGGATTTTGATTGGGATTACATGGAAATTATAGATTTATTGGGGGAGAATTGGCATCTTTTCAATAATGAGTCTTCCCACCCAGAAACATAGTATGTTTTTATTTATTCAGGTCTTCTTTGACATCATTTAAAATAGTTTTATCATTGTCCTCATTTTGATGCTATGCATTTCTTGTTAGGTTCATATCTAGGTTGTTTTTTAAAAATTGCGTTGCTAATTGATTATTGAAATGAATATAGAAAAGCTATTGATTTTTGTGTGTCAGTTTGTTAAATCTTGCCACCTTAATGAACTATATTGGTGCTATTATTTTTTATTCTCTTGGCTCTTCTAGACAGGTGTAAGTAAGAGCTGTCTATAAATGATGGTTTTTCTCTCTGCAATAGTTAACACTTTTTCTCCTTAATAACTATCATTTCTTTCCCATTCTTATTTCAGCGTATCAGAACTTCCGATGAATAATAATTGTTTATAGGTTTTGTTGTTTGTTTCTGATGCATACAGGAATGTTCCTAGTGTTAACACCATTTGTAGGCGCCTTCTGTAGCTTCCCTCCTGTTACTCTTGATTAAATTAAGTAAATTTTCATATTTCTAGACTTCTAAGAGTATCTATCAGGATGGATGTTGAATTTTATTACATGTTTTTAAAGAAAGCATTTAGTAAGGTGATTTTATTTTTTTTCAACTTTACTTTTTAATCTGTTTAATGCAGTAATTGCAATAATACATTTCTTAACATTGGAAATTTCATCCTTTCATTCTTGTGATGCGTTTTATTTGATTATGAATATTAGTCTTTTGGGCTTCCTTGGTGGCCCAGACAGTGAATAATCTCACAGTGTGCAAGACCCAGGTTCTGTGCTGCATTCAACTGTTAATATTTTATGCATGGATTTTGCATCTTTATTTATAAGATAGATTGAGCTGTTTTTTATGATGTCCCTCACCAGTCTGGGTATAAGAGTCATGCTGACTTCATAGAACGAGTTTGGAAGCTTTCTGCCTTTTACTGTACTCTGAAATATTTCATATACTGTGGATATTGCCTGTTCTCTGAAATGTTGGTGGACCTTGTTAATCAGTCTAAGCATTTATGGTGACTCTTTAAAGAGCTGGGTCTGTTCAGGCTTTCTATTTGTCCTTGAGGGAATTTGGTAGTTAAGCTTCCCTAGAAAATCATCAATCTCCAGGTTTTCAAATATATGAGATAAATTTTATGTCATATTTTCATAATTAACAAACATATTCTCCATATTTATAGTTAAAATTGTTCCTAATCTTATTTGTGGCATTTTGCCCTTTTCTTTGGTCAGACTGGTAAAAATTTGCTATTTCCTACAGAATAGGTTTTTTAGAGAACTAGATTTTTAAAATTGAAATTCAGCTGACATATAACATTATACTAGTTTCAGATGTACAACTTAATGGTTCGATATTTGTATACAGTGCAAAACGATCATAAGTCTAGTTACCATCTGTCATCCCACATGGCTATGAAATGACTTTTCTTGTCATGAGAACTTTTAAGATTCATTTTTTTAGCAGTTTCATATTTGCAGTATAGTATTATTGACTGTATTCACCATGCTGTATGTTATATCCCCACAACTTATTTACTTTATACCTAGAAATTTGTACCTTCTGGTCCTCTTCACCCATTTACTCCCCATCAGACCCCCTTCCCTCTAGGAACCACCGGTCTCTTTTCTGAGCAGTAGTGGCCCCATTGTCCATGATTTCACTTTCTGTGGTTTTAGTTACCCACAGTCAGCTATGGCCTGAAATACTAAGTGGAAAATTCCAGAAATAAACAATTCCTAAGTTTTAAATTACACCTATCTCAGTAGTGTGATGAAACCTTGCCAGCCCGTTCTGCTTTGCCTGGGACATGAATCATTTCTTTGTGTAGTATGTCCCTGTGTTAGGCACTTAGTGGTCATCTCAGTTATCAAATGGATTGTCACAGTAACACAGTGCTTGTGTTACTTAATAGTAGCCCAAGCTTGAGAATAGTAATGCTGGCAATTTGAATACGCCAAAGAGAGTCCATAAATTGGTTCCAGTAAGTGAAAAGGTGAAAGTTCTTTGCTTAGTAAGAGAACACAAAAACTCGTATGCTGAAGATATTGAAATCTATGGTAAGAATGAATCTTCTATCCATAAAATTATCACGAGGGAAAAATTTGTACTTTTGCTGTTTCATCTCATACTGCAAAAGTTATGACCACAGTGTATGATGAGTGCTTATTTAAGGTGGAAAAGGCATTCAGTTTGTATGATAAGATATTTTGAGAGAGAGAATGAGCAAGAGAGACAGACCACCTTAACATAAATTTTATACTGTGCATTGCTATAATTGTTCTCATTTATTCTTATTGTTGTTAATCTTGTTAAAATTGTTATTGTCATAGGTAAGAGTATGTATATAAAAGAAAAAGTATAGGATACAGGTTTCATATTATCCATGGTATCAAGTTCACTTCAAGTCTTGAAATGTGTTCCCCACAGATCCAGGGAGATTGTAGTATCTGTGAGGTTTTTTTTTAGATTCAGCATACAGGGTTTGTCTTTTTTTTTTTTTCCCAGGGTTTGTCTTTAACTGGCTCATTTCACTTAGCACAGTACCTTCAAGGTCCATCCATATTGTTGCAAATGACAAGATTTCTTTCTTTTTAATGGGTAATCATATGTGTCATATATATATATATATATATTAGGGTTTTCATTTTTGGACAAGTTATCCAGAAGTGGGATAGCTGGACCATATGGTGTGTGTGTGCTAAGTCACTTCAGTCGTGTCCGACTCTTTGTGACCCCATGGACTGTAGCCCACCAGGCTCCTTTGTGGAATTCTCCAGGCGAGAATTCTGGAATGGGTTGCCATGCTCTCCTCAGGGGATCATATGGTAGTTCTTTCTTCAACTGTTTGAGAAACCGCCATGCTGTTTCCCATCGTGGCTGCGCCAATTTACAGCCCCACCAACAGTGCACGAGGAATCCCTTTGCTCCACATCCTCACTAGCACTTGTCGTTTCTTATCCTTTGCATAATAGCCATTCTGACAGATGTGAGGTGATAGCTCACTGTGACCTTAGTTTGCATTTCCCTGCTGTTTAGTGATGTTAAACATCTTTTCATGTGCCTGTTGGCCATCTGTATGTTTTTTTGGAAAAATGTCAGTTTATATCCTCTTCCCATTTTTTAATCAGATAGATGATTTTAAATGTTTTCTCCAATTCAGGAAGTTGCCCTTTTATTTTGTTGATTCCATTCACTGCACAGAAGCGTTTTAGTTGGATGTGGTTCCGTTTGTTTATTTTTACTTTTGTTGCTGTTGCCTTTGGAGTCAGATTTAAAAAAAAATACAACCAGGGTGATGACAAGGAGCTTGCCAACTATGTTTTGTTCTAGGAGTTTTGTAGTTTTAGGTCTTTACATTCATGTTTTTAATCCACTTTGAGTTAATTTTTATGTATGGTGTGAGATATTTGCCCAGTTTTGTTCTTCAGTGTGTGGCTGTCCAGTTTTCCCAATACCATTTATTGAAGAGATTGTCCTGTCTCTGTTGTATATTCTTGCCTCCTCTGTTGTGAATTAATTGACCATATATGTTTGGGCTTGCTATTTCTGGGCAAGCTATTTTTGGGCTTGCTGTTCCACTCTGTTGATATATTATTATTTTTTAGCAATTCCATACTATTTTGATTGCTAGAGCTTTGTAATATAGTTTCAAGTCAGGGCACATGATACCTCCAGCTTTATTCTTCCTTGTCATGATAGTTTTGGCTTTTACAGTTTCATACAAATTTTACGATTATTTGTCCTAGTTCTGTTTAAAAAAATGCCATTGGAATTTTGATAGGGATTGCAGTGAAACTGTAGATTGCTTTGGGTAGTATGGATATTTTTACAATATTAATTATTCTAGTCCATGAACATGAAAAATCTTTCTCTTTATTTCATCTTCAGTTTCTTTTATTATAAGTTTTCAGTGTACAGGTCTTTCGCCTCCTTAGTTAAATTTATTCCTAGATACTTTATTCTTTTTGATGCAGTTGTAAATGGTATTCTTTATTTCTCTTCTGATAGTTGCTTGTTAGTGTATATAATGCAACAGATATTTGTATATTCATTTTGTGTTCTGAAGCTTTACTGAATTTATTAGTTCTACCAGCTTTTTATGAACTCTTTCTGGTTTTCTATATATAAAATCAGATCATCCAGAACTAGTGATAGTTTTACTTCTTCCTTTCAAATTTATATGACTTTTATTTCTATTTCCTGCCCAGCTGCTGGGACTTCTAGTACTATGTTGAATAAAAGTTGCAAGAGTGGACATCCTTATCTTCTTCCTGATCTTAAGCAAAAGCTTTCAGCTTGTCACTGTTGAGTGTGGGTGACTGTGGGCCTGTCATATGTGGCCTTTTTTATGTTGAGGCATGGATCCTCTGTATCCACTTTGATGGGAGTTTTTATTGTAAATGAATGTGGAATTTTGTCAAATGCTTTTTCTGATATGTCAAGATCATCATATGACTTTTATCCTTCATGTTTTGTATCACGTTGACTGATTTGCAGATGTTGAGCCATCCTTGTATATCTAGAATAAACCCCATTCAGTCAAGATGCATGATCCTTTTAATGTATTATTGAATTTGGTTTCCTAATATTTTACTAAGGAGTTTTACATCTAGGTTTGTCAGGAATATTGAACAGTATAATTTTCTTTTTTTGATGTCCTCATCTAGATTTGGTATTAGGGCAGTGCGGGCCTCATAATGTGAGATTAGNTCTTTCTTTTTAATGGGTAATCATATGTGTCATATATATATATATATATATTAGGGTTTTCATTTTTGGACAAGTTATCCAGAAGTGGGATAGCTGGACCATATGGTGTGTGTGTGCTAAGTCACTTCAGTCGTGTCCGACTCTTTGTGACCCCATGGACTGTAGCCCACCAGGCTCCTTTGTGGAATTCTCCAGGCGAGAATTCTGGAATGGGTTGCCATGCTCTCCTCAGGGGATCATATGGTAGTTCTTTCTTCAACTGTTTGAGAAACCGCCATGCTGTTTCCCATCGTGGCTGCGCCAATTTACAGCCCCACCAACAGTGCACGAGGAATCCCTTTGCTCCACATCCTCACTAGCACTTGTCGTTTCTTATCCTTTGCATAATAGCCATTCTGACAGATGTGAGGTGATAGCTCACTGTGACCTTAGTTTGCATTTCCCTGCTGTTTAGTGATGTTAAACATCTTTTCATGTGCCTGTTGGCCATCTGTATGTTTTTTTGGAAAAATGTCAGTTTATATCCTCTTCCCATTTTTTAATCAGATAGATGATTTTAAATGTTTTCTCCAATTCAGGAAGTTGCCCTTTTATTTTGTTGATTCCATTCACTGCACAGAAGCGTTTTAGTTGGATGTGGTTCCGTTTGTTTATTTTTACTTTTGTTGCTGTTGCCTTTGGAGTCAGATTTAAAAAAAAATACAACCAGGGTGATGACAAGGAGCTTGCCAACTATGTTTTGTTCTAGGAGTTTTGTAGTTTTAGGTCTTTACATTCATGTTTTTAATCCACTTTGAGTTAATTTTTATGTATGGTGTGAGATATTTGCCCAGTTTTGTTCTTCAGTGTGTGGCTGTCCAGTTTTCCCAATACCATTTATTGAAGAGATTGTCCTGTCTCTGTTGTATATTCTTGCCTCCTCTGTTGTGAATTAATTGACCATATATGTTTGGGCTTGCTATTTCTGGGCAAGCTATTTTTGGGCTTGCTGTTCCACTCTGTTGATATATTATTATTTTTTAGCAATTCCATACTATTTTGATTGCTAGAGCTTTGTAATATAGTTTCAAGTCAGGGCACATGATACCTCCAGCTTTATTCTTCCTTGTCATGATAGTTTTGGCTTTTACAGTTTCATACAAATTTTACGATTATTTGTCCTAGTTCTGTTTAAAAAAATGCCATTGGAATTTTGATAGGGATTGCAGTGAAACTGTAGATTGCTTTGGGTAGTATGGATATTTTTACAATATTAATTATTCTAGTCCATGAACATGAAAAATCTTTCTCTTTATTTCATCTTCAGTTTCTTTTATTATAAGTTTTCAGTGTACAGGTCTTTCGCCTCCTTAGTTAAATTTATTCCTAGATACTTTATTCTTTTTGATGCAGTTGTAAATGGTATTCTTTATTTCTCTTCTGATAGTTGCTTGTTAGTGTATATAATGCAACAGATATTTGTATATTCATTTTGTGTTCTGAAGCTTTACTGAATTTATTAGTTCTACCAGCTTTTTATGAACTCTTTCTGGTTTTCTATATATAAAATCAGATCATCCAGAACTAGTGATAGTTTTACTTCTTCCTTTCAAATTTATATGACTTTTATTTCTATTTCCTGCCCAGCTGCTGGGACTTCTAGTACTATGTTGAATAAAAGTTGCAAGAGTGGACATCCTTATCTTCTTCCTGATCTTAAGCAAAAGCTTTCAGCTTGTCACTGTTGAGTGTGGGTGACTGTGGGCCTGTCATATGTGGCCTTTTTTATGTTGAGGCATGGATCCTCTGTATCCACTTTGATGGGAGTTTTTATTGTAAATGAATGTGGAATTTTGTCAAATGCTTTTTCTGATATGTCAAGATCATCATATGACTTTTATCCTTCATGTTTTGTATCACGTTGACTGATTTGCAGATGTTGAGCCATCCTTGTATATCTAGAATAAACCCCATTCAGTCAAGATGCATGATCCTTTTAATGTATTATTGAATTTGGTTTCCTAATATTTTACTAAGGAGTTTTACATCTAGGTTTGTCAGGAATATTGAACAGTATAATTTTCTTTTTTTGATGTCCTCATCTAGATTTGGTATTAGGGCAGTGCGGGCCTCATAATGTGAGATTAGGAACATTCCTTCCTCTTCAGTTTTTTTGGAAGAGTTTTGAGAAGAGTGGGTATCAAATCTTCAACTGTTTGGTACAATTAAACAGTGAAGCCATCTGGTCCTGGGCTTTTGTTTCTTGGGAGCTTTTTGATTACAGAATCAACCTTCCTAATAGTGATTGGTCTATTAGGTAGGGTTTTCTAGTTCTTCATGATTCAGTCTTAGAAAATTTTATGTTTCTAGAAGTTATCCATTTCCTCTCAATTGGCCAATTTGTTTATGTATAATTATTCATAGTAGTCTCTTATGTTATTTTCTGTTTCTTTGTTTGATATCAGTTGTAATGCCTCCTCTTTCATTTATGATTTCATTTAAGGCTTTTCTTTTTTTTTCTTAGTAAGTCCAGGTAAACGTCAGTCAACTTTGTTAATGTTTTTAAAGAACCAGTTTTATAGATCTTTTCTGTTGTTTTTTTAGTTTCCATTTATTTGCACTCTGATCTTTGTTATTTCTCCCTTTTTACTAACTTTGGGCTTCATTTCTTGCTTTTTTAGTTTCTTCAGATGTAAAGTTAGATTGTTATTTGAACGTTTTCTTGTTTCTTGAGGTAGCCTGTATTGCCATAAGTTTCTCTCTTAGGACTACCTATGCTGCTTCCCATAGTTTTGTTATGCTGTAGTTCCATTTATATTTGTTTCAAGTTATTTAAAAATTTCTCCTTTGATTTCTTCATCGATCCATTGGTTGTTCAGTACCATGTTTAATGTCTACATATTTGTGATTTTTTCAGTTTTCTTCTTGTGATTGATTTCTAGTTTCATACCTTTACTTGATATGACTTTAGTTTTAACTTTATTTAGATTTGTTTTGTGGCTTAACATATATCCTGGAGAATGCTCCAAGTGCACTTGATAAGCATGTATATTTGGCTGTTTTTAGATGGAGTGTCCTATATTTGTCTATTAGGTCCCTCATTTAAACATCATTTAAGTCTGATATTACCTTATTAATTTTCTATCTGGATGATCTATCCATTGATGTAAGGGGGGTATTAAAGTCCCCTGCTAGTATTATATTGCTGTCAATTTCTCACTTTAGGTCTGTTAATATTTGCTTTATATAAGTAAGTGCTCCTATGTTGGATACATTCATACTTACAAACGTTATATCTTGTTGTTAGTTTGCCCACTTTTTCATTGTTTGATGCTCATCTTTATCATTTATTAAAGACTTTATTTTAAAGTCTGTTTTCTCTGGTATCAATAGAGCTACCCCAGGTTTATTTTTATTTCCCTTTGTGTAAAGCACCCTTTTCTGTCTCTTCACTTTCAGTTAGTGTTTGTCCTTACATCTGAGGTGAGTCTCTTATAGGCAGCATATACTTGATTCTTGGTTGTTGTTGTGTATCCATTCAACTACTGTGGCTTTTGATTGCAAAATTTAGTGTATTTAAAGTAATTATTGATAGGTATGTACTTACTGCCATTTTGTTCATTGTTTCCTGACTGTTTTGGAGTTCTGCTGCTTTCTTCTTATCTTGCTCTATTCCCTGTTTTGATGACTTTCTGTATTGTTATGCTTAGATTACTTTCTCATTATCTTTTGTATATCTACTATAGGTTTTTTCTTTGTGATTACCAGGGGACTCATAACAGCCTATCTATATAATAGTCTGTTTTATGTTGATAGCAAGTTCCGTTCGGGTGCATCCTAAAGCTATGCATTCACTCCCCACTCGGCCACAATGTATGCGTTTGCTGTCGCTGTTTATGTCTTTTTATTTTGTGTATCCCTTATTATAGCTATAGCTATTTTTTTACTACTTTTGTATTTTCATCTTTATACTAGCTTTGTAAGTGATTAATCTACTTCCTTTACCTTACCAGTGAGAATTTGACTTTCAGATGTTTTCTTATTACCAAATAGTTCCATTTCTTTTCAGCTTAAAGAAATGCCTTTAACATTTCTTGGCCTTTCCTGGTGGCTCAGATGGTAAAGAAATTGGCTGCAATGCAGGAGACCCGGGTTTGATCCCTGGGTCAGGGTGATGTCCTGGAGGAGGAAATGGCAACCCACTCCTATATTCTTGCCTGGAGAATCCCATGGACAGAAGAGCCTGGCAGGCTACAGTCCATGGGATCAGCTGGGCATGACATAACATTTCTTATCAGGCCAGTTTAGTGGTGATTAACTCCTTTAGCTTTTGCTTGTCTGGAGAATTCTTTTATCTCTCCTTCACTTTTGAATGATAAACTTACCCAGTAGAGTATTCTTAGAGGCTGGAAACTTTTTTTTCTAGCACTTTGACTATATCATGTCACTCCCTTCTGGCCTGCAAAGTTTCTGCTGATAGTCTCATGGGGGTTTCCTTGTATACAACACATTGTTTTTTTCTTGGTGTTTTTAAGATTCTATCTTTAACTTCTGACATTTTAATTATAATGTGTCTTGGGGTGGGTCTCTTTGGGTTCATCTTATTTAGAGTTCTCTGGGATTCCTGAAGGGATGTCTGCTTCCTCCTCAGAGTAAAGAAGTTTTCAAACATTATTTCTTCAGATAAATTTTCTTCTCCATTTTTTCTCTTTTCTCCTTCTACGTATCCTTTAATTTGAATGTTATTCTGCTTGATGTTGTCCCATAGATCACTTAAGCTGTCTTTCCTTTGTAAAAATATTCTTTTTCTTTTGCTTCTCTGTTTGGATGAGTTCCACTGCCTTGTCTCCAGATTCACAGATCCTTTCTCTGCTTCATCTAGTCTGCTATTGAATCCCTCAAAGGTATTTTTCAGTTAAGTTATTGTGTTCTTTGGCTTTGTGACTTCTGTTTGGTACTTTCTTGCATATTCACTGTCTTTGTTGAAAGACTCAGTGTGTTCAACCATTCTTCTCCCAAGTTTGGTGAGCACTTTTATGACCATAATTTTGAACTTTTAATTAGGTAAATTACTTCGTTTCATTACAGCTTTTTCTGGACTTTTTATCTTGTCCTTTCATTTGGAACTAATTCTTCTGTTTCCTCATTTTTCTTGACTCTCTGTGTTTGTATCTGTGTGTTAGGAGAAACAGCTCTCTCTCCCAGTCTTGACAGGGTGGCCCTGTGTAGGTGATGAATTTTATCATTTAAACCTGTCCTCATTCTTATTTGTCTTTTGAACTATCTGTCTGATTGTTCTGGATGTGTTAGCCCCAGAAACACAATCCTCTCTGGCCAGCAGAGCCTACTCTCAAGGGCATCCCATGTGGGGGCTGCATGTGCCACTGGCTTTGGGGGACTGTGGGGTGAGGGGTGCTTGTCTGCTGCCTCTGGTATAGCCGTGGCAGCAGTGCAGGAGGACTGACACTTACCTGCCTTCTCTTTTGGGCCATAGCAGCAGCACAGGGGGGCGGGAGGACAGGTGCTAACAGGTTAGTCAGAGGGCAGAAACGGCACCTGCCAGCGTCCAGCCCTGAGAGACTCCCAAAAGGCTTTTGCTCCTTTGGCAGATTGTTTAAGATTTGCATTTGAATATTTTTCCCATATGATCGAGGCTCTTTACATGCACATGGGTCCTAGGGTGAATGAATTTGCATGAGAGCCTTTAAGAGCTGACTCTCCAGTCCCTCCAGCCCTGGGGTTCTCCTGGGCATGAACTCCATTGGTTTTCAAAGCCAGACATCTGGAAGGCTTGTCTCTCTAGTGCAGATCCCCGAGGTGGGGCCTGACAAGGGGCAGCAAACCTCTGGCTTCTCAGAGAGAAGTTATGTGTTTGTGAGCTCCCTCCAGACTGTGGGTCTCCGGGCCTGGAGTTGGGATGGGGAGAGGGTGTTGGCAAGACCATGTCTCCACCTCTCTTACCTGCCTTGAGGTGGCCTTTTTAGCCTTTGTTGAGTAGCTGCAGCTAGCTCTTGGGTCTCTCTCCAGAGGGCATTTTTCATATTAACATGTAGTTTAGATTATTAAGTATCTACGAGAGGAGGTGAGCTCAGGATCTTCCTGTGCCAGTGTCTGGAAGCACTCTGTTCTCCTCCCGCCAAGGTCCTTGCCTAAGTCAGCACCCCCTATTGTCCCCTGCTTCTCGAGTCTACCTGGTCCCCATGCCTCACCCTACCAGTGTCCATGCTTGAGTCAGGACCCCATGTGCCCCTCCTTCCCTGGCTTCCCAGTGTCTAACTGGTCCCGTACCTCCTTCTAAACAGCTCGGCCCACTTGTCTTGCTCCTCTGGAGAGCCAGTGGAGGCAGCACAGCACACAACTCCTGATGACCCAGGGCCCACTGCTCTTGCTTGCCTCTCGCCTAGCCCTCCTGGAATTGGGCAGTTTCAGGTTTCACCCGGAACCTGGATTGAGGCCAGCTCCACCTTCCCAAGCTCCTTGATGCGGCCTCATCTCCCTCCCACAGCTGAGACTTGATTTTTTTTTTTTTTTGAGTTTTTTTATTTTCAACTCATGAATTTCTACTTTTGTTTGTTTATTAATTCCTCCAGCTTTTAAATTTTTATTATTTTTTCCTACCTCCTTGAATAGAATGTTTTGTTCTTTGTTTTTAGGCTTTGATGTGCTTTAATAAGTAATAAACATTTTACTTGTTTTCCTCTCATTACCTATCTCTGGCTTAATTACACAGTGTTCTTATTATTCATTTCTGAACAATCTTTAATTTCAGCTTTGATTTCTTTTTCCCCTGTAGCTCAAAAATTATTTATAAGGGATTTAAATGTTTTTTCCAACTTCATATAGAATTTTTTGGATGCTCCTTTTGTTGCTAGTTTTAAACTTTATTGGAATCAGGGACTGTTCTCTGTATAATTTCTGCCTTTCTGAATTTGCAAAGTTCTCTGTGTGGTCTAGGACATGCTCGGTTTCTCATGAGCATTCCAGTGGGTCTGTGACGAGTACTTGAGGAGTACTTTTCCTCCGGGCTTATACAAACAAGTCTCTACAAATTAGATCAGAGGTGCACCCGTGCCCCCAGGCCGCCTTGGTTTGCAGATGTATTTTGTGTGGCCCACACCAGTGTTGTTTTTTAACTAGAGGCAACATTTATGGATCAAGAGATTTTATGTAGGAAATAGGAATTTGCCACTTCTCTTGAAAAAAGTGAGAAGCTCTGGCTCCTCTGGCCCTCATTCCTTCATGGCAACGCTTAGCTGGGGCTGCACAGAGGCCACCTGAGAGGGCGGTTTCCGCACCTCGCTCAACGCCTGGTCTCCTAGGGCTGTCCATGTCAGCCACCTATCCTGTCTGCCTGGTGCCTGGAGAGGCCACATTTGTCACCTGGCTGCATTGAGCTCCTTCAGGTGTGTGGGCATCTTATATTTTGTCTGCCTGGTCTCTTTCTGAGAAGGGATGTTAGTCTCCATATCAGTTGTGGATTTGTCAATTGCTCTCAATTTTGGTGTATACAGTTCATAGTTACATTACAAGCTGCATAAAAGTTATCTCTCTTTGTTGTAATGGCTCTTTAATCAGTATAATACATTCCATAGTTACATTACAAGATGCATAAAAGTTATCATTCTTTTTTGTAATGGCTCTTTCTTCAATCAGTATAAAAATCCTCCCTTTCTCTTATTCTCTTTTTGCCTTTAATTGTTCTTTAGGGGATATTAATATTGCCACACCTGGTAAATTATTTTATCATCGCTTTCCTCATATATTTTTTCATTTCTTTATTTTTAACCTTTTGTAAGCAGCATGTGGGCTTCCCTGGTGGCTCAGTGGTTAAAAAAAAAAAAAAATCACCTGCTAATGCAGGAGATGCAGGTTCGATCCCTGGGTTGGGAAGATCCCCTAGAGGAGGAAATGGCAACCTGCTTCAGTATTCTTTCCTGAGAAATCCCATGGACAGAGGACCCTGGCAGGATACAGTCCACAAGATCTCAGAGTTGGACATGACTGAGCAACTAAACAACAAAGCAGCGTGTATCTACTTTTTAAAAAATTGTTTGATACCATCTAAGAACCTAGAGCCAGACATCCTGGAATGTGAAGTCAAGTGGGCCTTAGAAAGCATCACTACAAACAAAGCTAGTGGAGGTGATGGAATTCCAGTTGAGCTATTTCAAATCCTGAAAGATGACACTGTGAAAGTGCTGTACTCAATATGCCAGCACATTTGGAAAACTCAGCAGTGGCCACAGGACTGGAAAAGGTCAGTTTTCATTCCAATCCCAAAGAAAGGCAATGCCAAAGAATGCTCAAACTACCACAGAATTACACTCATCTCACACGCTAGGAAAGTAATGCTCAAAATTCTCCAAGCTAGGCTTCAGCAATACGTGAACCGTGAACTTCCAGATGTTCAAGCTGGATTTAGAAAAGGCAGAGGAACCAGAAATCAAATTGCCAACATCCGCTGGATCATGGAAAAAGCAAGAGAGTTCCAGAAAAACATCTATATCTGCTTTATTGACTATGCCAAAGCCTTTGACTGTGTGGATCACAATAAACTGTGGAAAATTCTGAAAGAGATGGGAATACCAGACCACCTGACCTGCCTCTTGAGAAATCTGTATGCAGGTCAGGAAGCAACAGTTAGAACTGGACATGGAACAACAGACTGGTTCCAAATAGGAAAAGGAGTACGTCAAGGCTGTATATTGTCACCCTGCTTATTTAACTT
>SJYA01002696.1:1881201-1892588 GCA_006410615.1 Neotragus moschatus
GGATTAGAGTGCTCCAGGAATCAAGAATGATCGACGCATCCTTTTCCCCTGCTGAATGTCACTGGCAAACAAACAGATTTGACAAGTTTTACTAGCACCACATCCTTCTTAAAGAAATAGAAAGGATTCTTTAACACACGCTCCATGGGTTGTTTCAGCCAAATATCAATAGCAGACTTTTCGGATGCAGGAGAGAAAACTCAAAGCTAGACAACCAGGAGAGGAGACTTTGGCCAAAGGAACAGGAGAGTCAATCAGTTCTAAACAGAAATAACTGTAAAGCTATCCATTCTGCATACTTGAGAGATGAGTCACTGAATTGAATAAGTCTTTAACTTTATTCCAGTTTCTTAAAATGTATTTTTATTGAGGTAACATTGGTTAGAACATCCTATAAATTTCATGTGTACAATGTTATATGAAACTCAGGAGAGTGAAACAGAAGACAATGCTTCATGTAGGGTGCAGCTCGATGAGGCTACCTACGTCACCACTCACATAGAAGCTGAAATAACCCAAGTGCCTCAGACTCCATCATGCTGTGTCTTGTCCTTCTGGGACAATTCTCTGAGATGTCCTCATGAATTTAAATGACAGCTACCGAATCCCAGTTGTTGTTGCAGCCACTCAGTCATGTCTGAATCTTTGCAACCCCATGAATGGCAGCATGCCAGGCTTCCCTGTCCTTTACTATATCCCAGAGTTGCTCAAATTCATGTCCATTGAGTCAGTGATGCCGTCCAACTATCTCATCCTCTGTCACCCCCTTCTCCCTCTACCTATGATCTTTCCCAAGAGCAGGGTCTTTTCCCAGTAGAGTATAATAAGACATAGATTTAGAAATATATTGGGGTAAATGAAACATTAGTAGACTCCTGAGAGACATAAAGAGAATAAACTGTATGGTTTCTTTGGCTTTTTTTTTTTTTTTTTTTTGCAGAGCCAGTATTGACATGGCATGAAAATCCCCATAGAATTGGAATAAAATCTCTTTGCATGTAGGATTTCATGGGAACACTTCCACAGTTGTTAGGGTTCCATTCAGATTATGAAATAGCTAATGAATTAAATTTTTTTAAAAAAGAGAAGACCCACAGTCCCTGGGTACAGCTGATTGCTACCCTTTTGCAAAGGTGGCCACAGCTGCATGATGCAAAAGCCAAGAAGAGAGTCAGACCAAAAACAGTGCTATTCCCAGAGGTCTGCAAGTGTTTGTTCCTCCAGCTGGTGTGTTATCTCCCTCAGACAGGAACATAAATAAATGTTGCCTCAGACAGCATCAAATATAAAAGCTGTGTATTTGAAATTAATTGTTTTCTGGCATGATTTCGTAAAAAAAAATGACATGCTTTCAGTTGAAGCACTTCCATGTAAAGCCAATTAAGCAAGAGAAGCAACAACTGGACTGAGGTCAATAAAGGATGTTGGTTATTGTTCTGCGATGAGACAGGCTGTGCTGGTCACCATCTGTGGAAGCAAGTTAAGATGCTGTTTTCAACAAAGGTTGTCAAGGGCTGCTGAAAGTAAGATAACAAGTGGAAAGAAATTAGACCTCTGGATTAAAAAAAAAAAATACACCTTCCCTTTCTTCCAGTTATGTCCTCTTTGTTCATCAGTTATCTCTATTCTTTCCAAATCTAATTCTTGGGGGAAACTTGACCGTTTGATGAATAGATATACCTTGGTGTGAGGGTACCTCTGGGTGTATCCTGCCCTGGGATGTCTACCACTGAGCCCTACTTGATTTTAACATCTTAATTGAAATAGAATTTGCAAAGCATAAAATCCATCATTTTATTTTTAAAATCTTTTGGCTATACCATATAGTGTAGTTCCCAACCAGAGATTGAATCCAGGTTCCAGCAGTGAAAGGACCAAGTCCTAATCGTTTGACCACCAGGGAATTCCCTAAAATTCCTCATTTTATTGTTTTATTTATTGGACAATAGTTGATTTACAATGTTGTGTTAGTTTCTGATGTACATCAAAACGAAGCAGATGTGCATATACATATATCCCCTCTTTTTAACGCTTCCTTCCCATTTAGATCACAACAGATCATTGACTAGAGTTCCCTGTGCTATATAGTAGGTCCTTATTAGTATGTACATACCAGTCCCAGGGCTTCCAAGGTGTTGTACTGGTAAAGAATCTGCCTGCCAATGCAGGAGACATAGGAGACGAAGTTTCAATCCCTGGGTTGGGAACATCCCCTAGAGGAGGAAACGGCAACTCACTCCAGTATTCTTGCCTGGGAAATCCCATGGACAGAGGAGCCTGGTGGGCTGCAGTCCACAGAGTTGCAAGCAGTTGGACATGACTGAGCACACACACGCATGTCATGTCATGTCATGTCATGTATGAATCTCAGTCTTCCAACTTATCACTCCTCCCCTCCCTTACCTTTTATATCCTTAACTCTATTCCTGTTGTGTAGATAAGTTCATTTGTACCTCTTTTTTAGAGTCCACATCCAAGTTGTATCATATGATATTTTTCAGTTTTGATCTGACTTGCTTCAATCAGTATGACAATCTCTAGGTCCATCCATGTTGCAAAATTCATCATTATAAATGCACAATTCTATCATTGTAATATATTTCTGCTCTAGTTTTAGAATGTTTCCATCACCCCCAAACTATCNTGCTTTAACACTTCTCTTTTATTGAACCTAGACATGAGCTTTGCCCTCTGTGTTTCCACTTGACCAATACATCATCTGTTAAGTTTGTTTACATATTTATTTTCCACATTAACACATATTTTCACATTTACAACACAAAGACTTAGTAGGAAAACTTATGTAGCAATGAATAAATATTTTTCAACAAATGAATAATAAATTTCTTAAAGGAGAAGCCACTAACAGCACTGGCCACACCAGAGTAACAAAAAAAAAAAAAAGAACTTAGAATTGCCTACTCGTAAAACATGCCAAAATTATCATTAACTTGGTATATTATCATGAAAAAAAAAACCCTAAAAGAGAAAAATATAGTCTTTTTAAGATACTGATGGGGACGTACTCTTGATTCAATAATCTATTCTGATTGCCTAGACTTAGTTTGGGTAATTTTTAGTCAAAAAAGTACAATGAGTGCAATGAAAAGATTCTGCAGAGGAGAACTGCCGTCTCACAAGAGAATGGACTTGGTAGCAGACAGGACTCAGTTGATGCCATGGGGCAAATGTCAAGTGTGTCAATATTGGTGTCAACAGTCAAGTCTGTACCTCTTAAGCCACATCTGTAGCAACATCCCAAGATTCTAAAGGCACAAACCACAGCCATAACTGGGACCACAGCCATAGTTAGCCCAGTCCTCTACAATATTGACTTAGTAGTAACATATTATGTCAGAATCTAAATTTTTAGCCTAAGAGATTCTTAAAATTTAAGAGTAATTTTACTGAGCAAGAACGGCAGAAGATATTAAGAAGAGGTGGCAAGAATACATAGAAGAACTATACAAAAAAGATCTTCATGACTCAGATAATCACAATGGTGTGATCACTCACCTAGACCCAGACATCCTGGAGTGTGAGGTTGAGTGGGCCTTAGGAATCATCACTATGAACAAAGCTAGTGGAGGTGATGGAGTTCCAGTTGAGCTATTTCTAATCCTAAAGATGATGCTATGAAAGTGATCCAATCACTATGCCAGCAAATCTAGAAAACTCGGCAAGTCAGGAAAGGAGTATGTCAAGGCTGTATTTTGTTACCTTGCTTATTTAACTCATATGCAGAGTANTTTCTAATCCTAAAGATGATGCTATGAAAGTGATCCAATCACTATGCCAGCAAATCTAGAAAACTCGGCAAGTCAGGAAAGGAGTATGTCAAGGCTGTATTTTGTTACCTTGCTTATTTAACTCATATGCAGAGTACATCATGCAAAATGCTGAATTGGATGAAGCACAAGCTGGAATAAAGATTGCCAGGAGAAATATCAATAACCTCAGCTATGCAGATGATACCACCCTTATGATAGAAAGTGAAGAGGAACTAAAGAGCTTCTTGATGAAAGTGAAAGAGGAGAGTGAAAATGTTGGCTCAAAACTCAATATTCGGAGAACCAAGATTATGGCATCTGATCCCATCACTTCATGGCAAATAGATGGGAAGACAGTGGCTGACTTTATTTTCTTGGGCTCCAATATCACTGCAGATGGTGACTGCAGCCATGAAATTAAAAGAAGCTTGCTCCTTGGAAGAAAAGTTATGACCAACTTAGACAGCATATTAAAAAACAGAGATATTACTTTGCCAACAAAGGTCTGTCTAATCAAAGCTTTGGNGGGGGCTCCAAAATCACTGCAGATGGTGATTGCAGCCATGAAATTAAAAGATGTTTACTCCTTGAAAGGAAAGTTATGACCAACCTAGGTAGCATATTAAAAAGCAGAGATATTACTTTGCCGACTAAGGTCTGTCTAGTCAAGGCTATGGTTTTTCTAGTGGTAATGTATGGATGTGAGAGTTGGACTGTGAAGAAAACTGAGTGCCAAAGAATTAATGCTTTTGAACTGTGGTGTTGGAGAAGACTCTTGAGAGTCCCTTGGACTGCAAGGAGATCCAACCAGTCCATCCTAAACGAGATCAGTCCTGGGATTTCTTTGGAAGGACTGATGCTGAAGCTGAAACTCCAATACTTTGGCCACCTTATTCGAAGAGTTGACTCATTGGAAAAGACTCTGATGCTGGGAGGGATTGGGGGCAGGAGGAGAAGGGGATGACAGAGGATGAGATGGCTAGATGGCATCACTGACTCGATGGACATGAGTTTGAGTAAACTCCGGGAGTTGGTGATGGACAGGAGGCCTGGCGTGCTGCGATTCATGGGGTCACAAAGAATCGGACACAACTGAGCAACTGAGCTGAACTGAAGAGTCTCTTTTAAAGGGAATTTGATGTAGTCACCTTCCAATTCCAGATGTATTTGTTATTATATTTTGATTTTCTTTTGTTAATTATTTACTAATGTATTAAATTATTTACTTATATATTTTACTGTTTTTCATAGTTTCTTTTACTTGCTCCCTTTTGCTAGATTGATGTAGATTATTACTTCTTCTTTATTTTTTCATTGTAATGGCTTGAAATTTTTGCATTCCAGTTCTGTTTTTCTAACACCTTGAAACACACCTATCTGAATTTATCTGTCTGCAATGTTGCACTTTGATCTCCACCTGTCCACTTCTCCTGAGCTAAGCAAGAACCCTACTGTAGTCCCCCTCCCCTCTGCCTTCTTCCTCTCTCCTGCGTTGCCCCCCGCATTGGCATTGCCTCCCACATTGGCATCATCCAGGATTTTCAGTCCGTGTTGTTACTACATTTCTATATTATGTGGCAACAGTTATGAGGGCTTCACTGCAAGGATGGGCCAGTTTCTTTGGTTACCTTTTTTTCTTTGATCCTAAGTCTTTCTTTTATGGTAATTGTTTTATTTTACAAGACTTTCTTCTCTACTAAGGTCATTCATTCTTTCAAAAGATATTTTTGAGTGCTTTGGTGTATATATGGATAGCTATCTAGGTAGTAAACTTTCTGAGTTCTTGAAGTCTTTATTTTCTTCCAGCAGATTTGCCTGAATTTAGGTTTTAAGTTCAAAATAATTTTCACTGGGAATTTAAAAACCCATGTCCCCTGGTTTTTTTTGGTATGAGGGATCTAGTGCCAATGTTAATTTTTGTTCCTTTTCAGATCACTTCCTCCTTCCAGAATCTTTCAGGATTGTTTTTTCTTTTCCTCATTTTGGGATTCAACCTGTGTGTCGATATGAGTTTGTTTTCCTTTTCCTTTCTGGCCCTCCTGAGTTATTAATCATCTTACACTCCAGAAATCATGTAAGCTTAACTGCCAAGGCGGGGCCAGTTTCTTTGGTCGTCACTGTTTAGATTTGAGATTGAAATTTAAAGACTTCTGTGCTTGGCTTCAGGGGATCCTTCTGTTATTTATTTGACTCTCTTGCTTGACTTTTCCTCATTCCATCCTCCCAGAACTCTTATTAATAAGACAGTGACTAAAACTCGGCCTCTTAACTTTCAAACTTTTAATCCCTTTCACCTTTTGTCTTGGGTCTTGGGAGAATCCCTAAACTCAGTTGTTTAGTTCTCTGATACTCTATCTTTGCAGTTTTGACATTTTGAAAATAATTTACCTTTTGGGATGTTTTCAATCAAGTGTTCAAATGAAATAATTATAGATTCACATGCAGTTGTAAGAAACAATAGATAAAGATCCAGTGTATCCTTTACCCAGTTCTCCATCATGGTGAACTTTGTGTAAGTACAGCAACAACATCACAATCAGGACACTAGCACTGATACAGTCAAGACAGAGGACAGGGTCACAGATAGATCCTTCATGCAGCGCCTTTGACACAACCACTCCTGCTCAACTCCTTCCGTAACCTCTGGCAACCATTGTTGTCTCATTTCAAAAATCATGTATAAATGGAGCCATAATTTGGGACTAGGAATATTTTAGAAATGTCTTCCTCTTGCAAAAGTGAATTAACTCTAGGGACCAGTCTCTGTGTGTGTGTTTGTGTGTGTGTATGCGTGCATGTACTTAGTTGCTCAGTTGTGTTGTACTCTGTATTAAGAAGTCACTCTACTTCCTTCCCAGAGTCAGTACCCGATCACATTGGCCAACAGAGATTGTTGAGTACTCTGTGGTGGGATTGAATCATGGTACTGATAAATATAATTGTCCCAGTTACAGTGTATACATGAAGATGTTCCATTAATATGTGTTACAGATTCTAAGAGGGTTAAATGTAAACTTTGCCCTCATTGTAGTTCCCGAGAAAGAATTAAAGTTGAGAGCTTAAAATTTAAGCAAAAATTCAAAACTTTTGAGTCCAAAAGAATTGATTTAAATAAAGTTTTCTTTTCCTTTCATTTTTAAACGTGTAAAGAAATGAAGTTCAGGAATCTTCCTTCCCGGCTTTCTTACTTTTAACTAGAGGTTATAATCAATGTCTGGGTAGAGTATGGGACCACATTGATTTTTAAGTCATAGAAATATTAGCTTCTCTATGTTCAAACATTTTCTCTTCAACTTGTTAATAACTTATTTAATATTAATGTTAAAAAATTTATTTTTCTCTGGTCAGAATAATTTTTATCTTCTTATTTCTGATCTTAGTTTTATGATTATTATTATCTAAATGATTTGTAATAAAGGTTGATAAAACTCGAAAAAAAGGAACCATATACTATGTAACTGTTGGGACTGGTGTTTTGTACTCATGGTTCTTCCAAAATTCTTCCAGGTTGTTGTATACATCTCCAGTTTGATCCTTTTCATTGAGAAATAGTGTTCCATGGTATGGACGTAACACAGTTTGTGTCACCACTTGCCCACTGAAGGATATCTGTGTTGTTTCTAGTTTCGGGGGTATTACTAGTAAAGCTCCTGGAAACATTCTTGTATGAATGTGTGAGCATTCTTCCATTCTTGTGTGAACAGTGTCTTCATTTCTTTGGGATAGACATCCAGGAGTGCAGTTTGCTGGGTTCTATGGAAAGTTACATGTTCTTTTTTTTTTTTTTTTTTTTTTTAAGAAACTGGCAGTGTTTTTCTGAGAAGCTGTGCCATTTGACATTCCCACTGACACTGTGCGAGTGATCCAGTTTCTCTGCTGCTTGCCAGTGTTTGGTATTGTCACTGATTCTACATTAGCCATTCTGATGGGTATGTAGTGATATCATTAATTTGCATTTCTCTAAGGCTAGTGATGTGGAGCATCCTTTCATGTCCTTATTTGCCATCTGTGTGCCTCTGTGTGTCTCTTCATGTCTTTTTTCTCATTTTCTAATTTTTAACTATTAAGTGTTGAGAGATCTTTATATGTTCTAGCTATTTGTGCTATGATGATGTTGTTTGTGAATATTTTCTTCCATTTTGTAAATTGTCATTTCATCCTTCTCAACTATATCTTTTCCAGTGTAAAATTTTAAAATTTTAATGAAATCCAGTTGATCAACTTTAACTTTTATAAGTCATTCTTTTTGGTATCAGTCTTATAGCTCTGCTTTATCTTACATTCTAAAGATAGTATCTTTTTTTTCTTTCTAAAAGCTTTATAGTTTTATAGAAGTATTTTAGTTCCATTTTGAGAGATCCACTCTGAGTTGGCTTTGTATAATGTGTCAGACCTGTGTCGAGGTTTCTTATTTTTTGTTTTGTTTGCCTATGGACACTTAGTTGTTGTGGCACTGTGTGTTGCAGTGCCTTTCTTCCACTGAGTTGCTTTTGCACTTTTGTCCAGAGTCATTTGAGTTATGTGTATGAGTTTATATTTGAGCTTTCAGTCTGTTCCATTGATGTGTGTGCCTGTGTCAGTCTGCCAGTGCAGCAAAGTCTTAACTGTCATAGCTACAGAAAGTTAAGAAATAAGGTAGACTGATTGTTCCCACTTTATATTTCCTAATTCTTTCGCCTTTCTGTACAAGTGTCATCAGTATTTTGTCAGTATCTAGCAAAAAATCTTGCTGGGGTTTTGGTAGGAATTGTGTTAAACCTGTACATTAATTGGGAGAATTGACCTCTTTACTATGTTTATGAACACAGTATGTCTCTTCATTTATTTATATCTTTGATTTCTTTCATCAGCACCATGAAGCTTTCACCATGCAAGTTCATACATGTTTGGTTAGGCTTATATCTATTACATTTTATTTAAATGATGATAAAAGTCATTGTTTTTCTTTGACATTCCTGTGTTCATTGTTAACATACGGAAATACAAATGTTTTTTGCATGTTAATCTTGTATCTTGCAACCTTTCTAAACTTCATTATTAGTCTAGGTGTAGATTATTTTAGATTTTATACTTGATACTGTTATCTGCAAATTGGGGGAATTCTATTTCTTCTTTTTAATCCATGTGCCTTTTATTTCCTTTTCTTGCTTTATCACCATGGTTACAACTTCCAGCCAAGAGCAGACATCCTTGCCTTGTTCCTGACCTTAGGAACAAGGTCTGGACCTTTACATTGAGAATAATTTTTTTGTAAATGTTTTTAGAAAGTTCATTATGCTCCCTTCTATTCACAGTTTTTTGAGTTTTTAAAAGAATGGATGGGTGTAAAATTTTGTCACCACCTTTTCCTCATCGAGTGACATGTTTTATGTGATTTTTCTTTAGCTTCTTAGCATGGTGGGTTATATTGGTTTCTGAATATTGATCCAGTATTGTCTGTAGAGTAAGCCCCACTTGGCCATGATGTTTTCTTTTCCTTTTTGATACATTACTGAAACCCATTTGCTAATATTTTGTAAAGGGTTTTTATGTTCATGAAGAGTCTTGGTTTGTAATTTTTTTTTCTCTCTCTCTTTACACTGTGTTTGCTCTTAGTATCAGGGCAGTCCTAGCTTCAGTAAGTGAATTGAGAATTGTTCCCTCCTTTTCATGTTCTGGAAGTGATTGTGTAGAATTAGTGTTAATTCTTTAACTACTAGTAGATTCTTCTGACCTAAAAAAATCTCTTCTGGGGGGAGATTTTTTTTTTTAATTACAAACTAAATTTCTTGAAAAGTTGCAGAGCTGTTCAAATTGTCTGTTTCATACTGAGTGCAGAGCACGTATGCTCTGTTGTGTCCGAGTCTTTGTGACCCTATGGGCTGTAGCCCTCTAGGGTCCTCTGTGTATGGGATTTCCTAGGCAAGAATTGTGGTGGTTTGTATGCTGTGAGGAGGTGGTCCATTTCATCTAACTTGTCACATTTATTTGTGTAGAGTCATTTGTAGTATTCTCTTATTGCACTTTTGGTGCAGTAGAGTCTGTGGTTATATTTTGTTTAATTCCTAATGTTGGTAATTTGTGTCTCCCCACCCCACCCCCTTTTTTAAGTCATTCATACTTGAAGTTTACCAAAGTTTTAGTAATCTTTTTAGAAAACCAGCTCTTTGGTTATGCTTATTTTCTCTAGTGTTTTTCTGTCTTCAACTTCATTGTTTTCTGCTCCCATCTTTATGCTTCCTTCCTTCTTCTTGCTTTGGGCTTAGCGAAGTCTTTTTCTAGGATCTTGAAATGGATGCTTCCATTATTGACTGGAGATGTTTTCCTCTTCTCTGATGTAAACAGTGGTGCCATAAATCTCTCTCATAGCAGTAAGTTTAGCCATGTCTCACAGATTTTGATGTGTTGTATTTGCCTTTTCATTCAGTTCAATGTTTTGTTTTTCCCTTGATACTTCCTTTCGGGCTCATAGATTATTTAAGAGCGTGTTGTTTTGTTTCCAGCTGTTTGGAGATGCTCTGTTCTCTTTCTACCATTGGTTACTACTTAAGAGTCCAAGTTAGAGTCCCTCATGGTGTGGAACACACTTGGATAGGAGTTCAGATCTCCTAGATTCATTGAGGTCAGGGGTGAATCTATCTTGGTAGTCTTCTGCATGCACTTGACAAGGACGTGTATTCTCTTGTTGAGTAGAATGTTCTAGAAGTGAGACCCTATTGGTTGTTGGTAGTGGTGAGTTCTTCCACATCCTTGCCAATTTTCTGTCTGGCTGTTCTGTCAACTATTGAGAGAAGATGCTGGAGTCTAGCAAGGTGGTACTGGCCCCTCCATTGCCCACTTTGTTCTCCCTGTCCAGCCTTGGTGCCCTCGTCTGGAAGTGTCAGACTCTGAATGAAGCCTGCTGCTGCCCACTGGCAGCCCAGAGGGGAGGTGGCTATCCAATCCACCTAACCCTAAACCCAACCCTAACCCTCTGGCATGGCAGGACCCTAACCTTAACCACTCCACCCCCTCACCCATCCCACTCCACCCCATCCCCTCACCACCACCACCACCCCCCAACTCCAGCCCCCACCGCAGCCTCCCACCCCGCCTCCTCCTCCTGTCCCTTGTTTTCCAGGGCTGTTAGTGTTTTATTCGTTTCTTTTCTCGCTTCTGTAATTTCTAGGGCCCTAAATAGAGGTGGACCAGGGGCTCGATTTCCCTTCGTCATCCGGCCAATCAGTATTTTTATTGTGATGGCGCTGAGTGCTGTCACTGGTTGCCATTAGTTACCAGATGCTGCACCAATGCACATAGTCATCTGTGCATCTGGTCCTCAGAATGACACTTGGAGCTGGGTGTTAGTACAGTTGCTTCACACCATGGGAGACTGACAGTCAGAGAGGAGGCTTGCCTGCTACATCTGGGTCCACACCACTGCTGCTGGCAGAGCCAGCATGTGAGCTCAAGCCCCTGGTGTTAAGCTGAGGTCATCCCGTTGCAGCTGTGGCTCCCGCTGCTGCAGTGGTGACCAGGTGAAGACTGTTGCCACCACGCCTGTGAGGAGGCGCAGAGCAGATAGAAAGGGTCCGTGGTTTGTAGTGGGCATGTGAATCCTTCTCCTTGGCTGCATTCACATTTCTTCCAAAGGTAACT